>JAXRKP010002370.1:0-25000 GCA_037039925.1 Doris montereyensis
CATAAATGGGTAGACTAGTTCGTGTTCAATAGACTGTACGCTAGCATAAATGGGTAGACTAGTTCGTGTTCAATAGACTGTAGGCTACCATCAAGGGTAGACTAGTTCGTGTTCAATAGATTGTAGGCTAGCATTAATGGGTAGACTAGTTCGAGTTAAATAGACTATATGCTTGCATAAATGGGTAGAATAGTTTGAGTTCAATAGACTGTAGGCTGGCATCAGCATTGTGAAATACTCTGAACACACTCTTCTCACTCGAACCAGATGCAAATGAACACAAGCGACACGATGAGAAATACAAAATCATGACAGAAGAGCGTCTGTTTAAGAAGGCGATGTGTTTTTGACCTGTTCTGATTTACGCTGTGTAGGACCTGGGATAAGCTTCGTGGCTACGACGGGCCATACACGCCTTTAAGGGATTTCAATGTTTCACTTTATCATCTTATGTTCGGAAACGAAGAATTGATTGGATCTTTATGAATTGATTACACGTGTTGTCTATAATAATAATAATGTGAACAAATATCATTCTTAAAGAAATAATTAGTGAAAAAAGAATGTTCTCACAGAAATGCAATTTAATTGAAATGTGTGTTACAGATAGTTCCAGTGTTTCTTTTTCATATACTATACGACATGCTCTACAGCATAATAATAATTTAATATGTTGACTTGAACAATATTGATGATCATTATCTTATTGCTTTATTTAAATGTTATAATGTTGTATTCATAATAAATATTGATGATCATTATCTTATTGCTTTATTTAAATGTTATAATGTTGTATTTAATAAATATTGATGATATTTCATTTTAATGTTAAATGTTGTATTCATGATGATCATTATCTTATTGCTTTATTTAAATGTTATAATGTTGTATTCATAATACATATTTGATCATTATCTTATTGCTTTATTTAAATGTTATAATGTTGTATTCATAACACATATTTGATCATTATCTTATTGCTTTATTTAAATGTTATAATGTTGTATTCATAATACATATTGATGATCATTATCTTATTGCTTTATTTAAATGTTATAATGTTGTATTCATAACACATATTGATGATCATTATCTTATTGCTTTATTTAAATGTTATAATGTTGTATTCATAACACATATTGATGAATAAAACATTTGATATTGCCATGTTTTTTTGTGCTTTTTTTGTCGGGTTTTGCTCATTCTTATGCCAGGCATGAGTTTTGTGTGTTGACATTATGGTACAATAAAATGAAACAAATTTCGTTGAATAGTTACCGTGAAACCTTTAAATAGTTTGACTAAGCATCCACGTTGTATTTTTTTACATAACGCTAATAAGCAAACTCTAGAACCAGTTGATTATTCATGAGGGACACAACTTTGTTGGTAGGGTTTAATGCACTGTAAACCACCATGTCAAGTTTCATTCCAATTCATCTGATGGTTTCGGATATACAGACCATTATATCCGCACATGAGTTTTAAACGAATTATAGAACTGATGATAATAATAATGATAATAATAATAATAATAATAATAATAATAATAATAATAATAATAATAATAATAATAATAATAATAATAATAATAATAATAATAATAATAATAATAATAATAATAATGCTAATAAGAATAAGTATCTTACATACATACATACATACATACATACATAGATAAACATACATACAT
Organism: Doris montereyensis; assembly: GCA_037039925.1. Classification (NCBI taxonomy): domain Eukaryota; kingdom Metazoa; phylum Mollusca; class Gastropoda; order Nudibranchia; family Dorididae; genus Doris; species Doris montereyensis. The sequence goes on from JAXRKP010002370.1 coordinate 1,694, forward strand.
ACATACATACATAGATACACATACGTACATACATAGATACACATACATACATACATACATAGATACACATGCGTACATACATAGATACACATGCGTACATACATACACACACATACATACATACATACATACATACATACATACATACATACATACATACATACATACATACATACATACATACATACATACATACAGAGATACACATGCGTACATACATAGATACACATGCATACATACACAGATACATACATACACATACATACATACATACATACATACATACGTACATACATAGATACACATGCGTACATACATAGATACACATAGGTACATACATAGATACACATACGTACATACATAGATACACATACGTACATACATATATACACATACGTACATACATAGACACACATACGTACATACATAGATACACATGCGTACATACATAGATACACATACATACATACATAGATACACATGCGTACATACATAGATACACATACGTACATACATAGATACACATACGTACATACATAGATACACATGTGTACATACATAGATACACATACGTACATACATAGATACACATGATACGTACATACATAGATACACATACGTACATACATAGATACACATACGTACATACATAGATACACATACGTACATACATAGATACACATACGTACATACATAGATACACATACGTACATACATAGATAGACATGCGTACATACATAGATACACATAAATACATACATAGACACACACATACATACATACATAGATACACATACATACATACATACATACATACATACATACATACATACATACATAGATACACATGTGTACATACATAGATACACATGTGTACATACATAGATACACATACACATACATGTACATACATAGATACACATGCGTACATACATAGATACACACACATACATAGATACACATACATACATAGATACACATGTGTACATACATAGATACACATGTGTACATACATAGATACACATACGTACATACATAGATACATACATACATAGATACACATACATACATAGATATAAATACATACATAGATACACATGCATACATACATAGATACACATAAATACATACATAGACACACATGCATACATACATAGATACATACATACACATACATACATACATACATACATACATACATACATACATACATACATACATAGATACACATACATACATACATAGATACACATACATACATAGATACGTACATACATAGATACATATGTGTACATACATAGATATACATACGTACATACATAGATACACATAAATACATACATAGATACACATAAATACATACATAGATACACATAAATACAAACATAGATACACATGAATACATACATAGATACACATAAATACATACATAGATACACATAAATACATACATAGATACACATGAACACATACATAGATACACATAAATACATACATAGATACACATGAATACATACATAGATACACATAAATACATACATAGATGCACATGAATACATACATAGATACACACAAATACATACATAGATACACATACATACATACATACATAGATACACATAAATACATACATAGATATACATAAATACATACATAGATACACATAAATACATACATAGATAGACATAAATACATACATAGATGCACATAAATACATACATAGATACACATAAATACATACATAGATACACATAAATACATACATACATACATACATACATAGATACATACATACATACATACATATACATATATACATACATACATAGATACATACACATGCATACATACATAGATACCCGTACATACATACATAGATACACATACGTACATACATAGATACACATACGTACATACATAGATACACATAAATACATACATAGATACACATACATACATACATAGATACACATGCGTACATACATAGATACACATACGTACATACATCGATACACATCAATACATACATAGATACACATACGTACATACATAGATACACATACGTACATACATAGATACACATATGTACATACATAGATACACATGCATACATACATAGATACATACATACACATACATACATACATACATACATACATACATACATACATAGATACACATGCGTACATACATAGATACCCGTACGTACATATATAGATACAGATACGTACATACATAGATACACATGCGTACATACATAGATACACATAAATACATACATAGATACACATACGTACATACATAGATACACATGCGCACATACATAGATACACATATGTACATACATAGATACACATACGTACATACATAGATACACATGCGCACATACATAGATACACATAAATACATACATAGATACACATACGTACATACATGGATACACATGCGTACATACATAGATACACATAGGTACATACATAGATACACATACGTACATACATAGATACACATACGTACATACATAGATACACATACGTACATACATAGATACACATACGTACATACATAGATACACATAAATACAAACATAGATACACATGCGTACATACATAGATACACATGTGCGTACGTACATAGATACACATACGTACATACATAGATACACATACGTACATACATAGATACACATACGTACATACATAGATACACATACGTACATACATAGATACACATATGTACATACATAGATACACATACGTACATACATAGATACACATATGTACATACATAGATACACATACGTACATACATAGATACACATACATACATACATAGATACACATACGTACATACATATATACACATCAATACATACATAGATACACATACGTACATACATAGATACACATGCGTACATACATAGATACACATGCATACATACATAGACACATGCGTACATACATAGATACTCACAAATACATACATAGATACACATGCGTACATACATAGATACACACAAATACATATATAGATACACATGCGTACATACATAGATACACATAAATACATACATAGACACACATGCATACATACATAGATACACATAAATACATACATAGATACACATACGTACATACATAGATACACATGCGTACATACATAGATACACACAAATACATACATAGATACACATGCGTACATACATAGATACACACAAATACATACATAGATACACATGCGTACATACATAGATACACACAAATACATACATAGATTCACATGCGTACATACATAGATACACACAAATACATACATAGATACACATGCGTACATACATAGATACACATGCGTACATACATAGATACACATGCGTACATACATGGATACACACAAATACATACATAGATACACATGCGTACATACATAGATACACACAAATACATACATAGATACACATACGTACATACATAGATACACATAAATACATACATAGACACACATGCATACATACATAGATACATACATACACATACATACATAGATACATACATACATAGATACACATACGTACATACATAGATACACATACGTACATACATAGATACACATAACATACATACATAGATACACATACGTACATACATAGATACACATACACATACATACATAGATACACACACATACATAGATACATACATACATATAAACACATAAATACATACATAGATACACATACGTACATACATATATACACATAAATACATACATAGATACACATACGTACATACATATATACACATAAATACATACATAGATACAATACGTACATACGTACATACATATATACATAGATAAATTCATACATAGATACACACACGTACATACATATATACACAAACGTACATACATAGATACACACATACATACATATATACTTACATACATACATACATAGATACACATGCATACATATATATATACACATACATACATACATATATACACATACATACATACATAGATACACATACATACATACATATATACACATACGTACATACATAGATACACATACGTACATACATATATACACATAAATACATACATAGATACACATACGTACATACATAAATACACATGCGTACATACATATAGACACATACGTTCATACATACATACACACATACATACATATAGTACATACATACATACATACATACATACATACATACGTACATACATACACATACATACATACACACACATACATACATACATACATACATACATACATACATACATACATACATACATACATACATACATACATACATACATACATACATACATATGTACGTATGTACGTACATACATACATACATACATACATACATACAAATCTATGTTTGTTCATACATGGAGAAGAGTATGGGTTAGATATAAGATGTATAATGACATTAATATGTTGATGTTAGTAAACAATAACGACATTAATAACAACAACTGCAATCTTGTAGCTTGTAGCACTTTCTTATAAACCCGAAGAGAAGAAGGCAGGAAGGATCTTTTATATCTTTCTCTATTACATTTCTTCAGGATTATTCTTCAGATCTTGTAGAATAAAAAAAATTAGCGTGTGAAAAGGATGGGTTTGATCCTTTTTTACATGATGAATTATTCTGGAACAACACATTTGGTATAGCAGGGAGATATTGGCAAAATTCTCATTACACAAAGATTTTCCAGAGCGAACAATTCGATCCAATCTCTTTTTTTTTCATTTTCTTTAAGAACGTTACCACCCCAAGCAGTTACGCACTATTGAAATGTACTCTCAATCAACGATCGATAGAAAAGTGATAGAATTTAGTGTCTAATTTGAGACTCTGAAGTTTTCTTAATAAGTGCAAATGTTGTTAAGATTTTTTTAAAGACTTCTCCAGAATGATTACTCCAGATCAGCTTTTTTTTTATCTACAATGAATTCTAAAATATTCATAGCTCTCCACCATGTTAATCTCTTCCCCATTTATCACAATTGAACGCACGTTACGTTATTTCCTTTGTTTTATTTACATTTAGGGTCAAACGGTGGGTGTCACACCAATTTGTAAAGTAATTTGATTTTTATTTACATTTTAGGTCAAACGGTGGGTATTACACCAATTTGTAAAAATTTGATTTGTATTTAATTTGATTTTAAAGTATTTATTTTTATTTAAGGTCAAGTGGTGGGTATTACACCAATTTGTAAAGTAATTTGATTTTTATTTACATTTAAGGTCAAGTGGTGGGTATTTACCAATTTGTGTAAAGTAATTTGATTTTTATTTACACCAATTTGTAAAGTAATTTGATTTTTATTTACATTTAGGGTGAAGTGGTGGGTGTCACACCAATTTGTAAAGTAATTTGATTTACCGCCCGGTACTCCAGTTCTGGTGTGGCGTCAGTGGCCGAACGGTTAGGCTGCCGGACTGAGCATCATAAGGTCTCGAGGTCGAATCCTTTCAAAGCCAAGTCCAACATTGTGTTCCTTAACACGCATTTCTCCACTCTACCCAGGTGCAAATGGGTACAAGCACTAGCTTGGAGTCCTGGCCTGGAGGTGATTATTGTCACTTGTTACGCTTCACGCTATAGAAACCGGGATAAGCTCCGGATCTGTAGGCCTTCAGGGCCTTGAAGGAACTTTACTTTACTCTAGTTCTTAGCTTTCTATGAACCCTGTAACGCCGAATCATCGGCCAACTTTAGAGATTTGACACAATCGGCATTAGTTTGACAGTCATCGGTGTAAATTGTGAATAAGACTGGTGATAACACACAGCCCTGTGGAACGCCGGTATTGGTAACAATAACTTCTGCCCTGGATTTATTTAGTTTTACGTATTGGGTACAATTGGAAAGAAAGTCAAGTATCAAAAGGATTAATATACTATTATGAGATTGAATCGTATTGAACGCGTATGGAAAAGGAATAAAAAGTATTGTACAGATTTGTTTTGGCTTGTAAATATAAGAGTAAATATGGTCCAGAAAAAGCAATATAGCATCCTTAACTCCCATCCCCTTCTTGCCTTGTAAGCAAATTGTAACGGATCTTGGGTATACAACGTATTTTTGTTTAAATTTTCTAATATTATTCTTTCTAGACATTTCATAGCTATGGAAGTGAGGGTTACTGGCCTTAAATCGTTCATGATTTTCCTGTTGGATCTCCTTGGAACAGGAATCAGCTCTGATCGTTTCCCCCGTTTCCATCTATCTGGTACCGTATTCACTGAATTCGTAATGATTAAAAGCGTTTGGTTATTGCTTGCAGAAAAGTGTGTCTATAGCTGTCATTGAGATGCCAAGACTGTCAATCAAAAAACGTTGTCAAGCGGTTAGGATGCTGTCTGTCGTCTGGAGTGATCAGGGATGTTTCAAACCATTTTAGCTGTCACCATTCTACCATAGGGATGTTTCAAACCATTTTAAATGTCACCATTCTACCATAGTGAGGTCAAATCGTGGACTTTTGGAAACTAGTACCATTGATGACCGCCCCCAAAAAAAAAGAAGAACCGGACAACCAAGAGTGCCAACTGTTGCACAAAATCGCCAACTATTGTCATCCCATCTGCGAGATCGATTCCAAACGGCTTTTCGCACATTAATCAGCTGAAACTCGTAGAGCACGAGGAGTTGTTAATGTTAGTGCTTCAACCTTACACCGCTGGCTTCATCAAGCTGGTTTTAGAAGTAGGCAGCCTATCATTGGACGTGTCATTGCTAGACGTCATATGAACAGACAACAGATTGGCACGAGCTACGGGAAATATTCGTCGACCAAGAGTGGAATGAAGTTCTGCTTTGTTTTCAAATGGAAGTCGTTTTCAATGCTTTTGTTTACTGATAGAAGAATTTGAGTTAAGTGCCGTCCAATGGAGCGATATGCAAAATAAGGCTTGTGTCATGCAACATAACAGGTAAGTACCGAAGGAGGAAACTACCTTCAAGTGTGGAGCGGATTTCGTACAACCACCAAACACCTCTTCGTGTGCAGTTCCGAGTAAATGTTTCGGCAAACATTTACGTGGAAGAAATGTTGCGACAAATTTGGTGCCTTCTTTTTTAGAACGGCAAGATCTGCTACACTTTTGCCAGCAAGACAAGGACACAGCAGCATACCATCAATAAAGTGCAGAAATCGAAGCAAGTTCCCGTCACAGAATAGAACAACATGCCACACTTATTCTTCCAGAGACTCTGCAATGACATGAGACGCCGATGTCAAGCATGTATTGACACTCCAAGGAAAACACACTTTAAAACTGACAATGCTTGTAACATCACTCCTGTGGGTTTTTTTCTTTTTTCTTGATACCCCTATCACTAACAAATATATGTCGGAAATTTATTAGAAGCTTACAGAGTAAAACATGAATGAATTCATACCAGGAAGTGGATAAACTATTGCAATAAATGGATTTGTTACTGTTCTTTTGTGTTTACTCTCCAATTGTTTTTAGATTATATAAAGTGGTGCGTTTCTAACGATTGCTGGTATACATGGAGCGTCCAAAAATTGTTGAAACCATACAAAAACGTTCAAAGCAACAAAAAGCCAAAATTTTCTTTGGAAAACTGAAACATGGCAATCGGACGACTTGAAGCTGGTTAATGTGCTTAACAAGTGTCGACAAGTCTGGATGTTCACATCAGCACTATCTATTGGCTGTGGAACTACAAACACAACCACAGATCGATCGTCTCAAAGCTCGAAGACCAAGGGTGACGAACTACGGTCCAGAATCGCTACATTATGTGTCAGTACTGGAGGAATTCCTGGCTACTACCTCCAGAAATTGCCAGGACCGATCGGCCGCAGACTGAGAAATAGGTTTGTGCGGAAGTGATTGGCTGCAGATGGTCTCGCTCCGATTCAGTTAGCCAGGCAGTCCAGATACCATTTCTAATCCTACGACACCGTCAGGACAGCTGGTTGCAGTAGTGGACGCGAGCTCACATCAACCGGCGAAAGCGAGGGTGGTGGAGGGTTTTCTTCACAACAGACGAGAGCAGTTTCGCCTTGTACAGCCTGGAGAATGGGCGCATCCGTATGTAGCGCAGGGATCTGACGCGTTATGCTGATGACAACGTTTTAGAGAGAGAGAGAGAGAGAGAGAGAGAGAGAGAGAGAGAGAGAGAGAGAGAGAGAGAGAGACAGACAGACAGACAGACAGACAGAGAGAGAGAGAGAGAGAGAGAGAGACAGAGAGACAGACAGAGAGAGAGAGAGAGAGAGAGAGACAGACAGACAGACAGACAGACAGACAGACAGACAGACAGACAGACAGACAGACAGACAGACAGACAGACAGACAGAGAGAGAGACAGACAGAGAGAGAGAGTGAGAGTGAGAGAGAGAGAGAGAGAGAGAGAGAGAGAGAGAGAGAGAGAGAGAGAGAGAGAGAGAGAGGTTCATGGGAGTGTGATGATTCGGGTGAGTGGCATTGTCTTGAATCAAGGGATTGTATCCGTCATCGTCCAGAATATTGGCCAATGGCGGCGAGGAAATGGTGTCACGCCATAGAGCTAGCTACGTCGCCCTATATCTGCAACCACATGTAGTGCCATTTCTTCAAAGGCATCATAACTTCTTTTTCCAACCGCAGCACTATGCAATACCGCACAATGTCCGGTTAACCCATGGCTTCCTGAGGCAGAACAACATTCATCTGTTATCTCATCCACTTCGTTTTTTTGTTTTTTACATAAATCGATTGAACACTTTTGGAATGCCATCCAGAGACACTCCAACCAGCTGCAGCCACGACCACACATCAGTTCAGCTAGGTGCGGCGGCCATCGCCCAAGTATAGAAACGATGTCAGACTGACAAATCAACGCTCCGGTGAACTCAAGGTACTGTCGATGCATTGCTGTTATAACCTCCCAAGCAGGTCACTTAAGATATTGACTCAATGTCAAGGTCAGGGGATGAATTTCAGTGGCCCAAAATCAAACAGAATCAAAACTCAATGTACCATTTTTACTGTTTTTTCTACTTTCATTTAATAACATTTCATGGATATGCTACTTGATGAATAAGCTTGGTGTCGCATCTCCTTTATTTGTGTCTTATTCACTCACAGTTGTTGTTGGGATTTTTGCCCAGCAGTTTGTATAGAGCAGGTCATAACGAAGACGGCTAGTGACATTTGTTGTAGTTGTGGCCTCAAGTAATCTCTTTACTGTCCGTGCGAGATTCATGGTTTAACAGATCCCCTTGGTACTGAATGGTTTAACGGGGATCGACCTGGGATTATGGTCAGCTTGATTGTCCATCTTTTAAGATTTAAATTCAGGAAATGAAAGGACATGCTACACTTTTCGGTTACTTTCGAATAGAATTTTTGTCTTTAAAAAAATATTCGTTAAACTGTAGTCTATATTTAGAACTCGTTTTATAATACACACAAATATTTACACTGGAGTTTATACCCTCTAGTATAAAACAAAAGAATAGGAAACCATGAATAGATTCTCATTCTTTCTCCATTATTCACGCCAGGAACAGCGATCATAATGGCGAAGAGAATTATGGATGGGAAATAAGAAACGATGAAAACGAGAGCCACGTAGATGACCACGTTGACAACTTGTCGATCTCGAATCACTGCCTTGGTGTTCATTTCAGCTGTGCTGGTGTTTCGTCGCCACCTGCTGTTCTGTTGTATTTTAGAAGCAAGCATATAAGTGCAAATTACGACTGTAGTGAAAGAAAACAACAGATAGAACAATTGCATATAGTAACAGGCATCGGGGATTGGACTTTCTCCGTCATCCACACGAATGTTGCCGTACATCGTTTTGTTCAGGCTTTCCACGAATTTCCAATCCAGGCGAAAAACGCTGTAAATTGGAGTCATGGTGGCAATGATGATGGCATAGATGGCGATAACTATGATCTTCACTCGTCTTGATGTCAGGATATTTCTCACCTGTAGTGGAAACACGACGCACAAGAACCGCTCCAACGTAATGAACACAGTAATAAACCCAGTCACTCGTGTGAATATCACATGCGTCCAGCCGCCTGTGAAATGCTGCAAATCGACGGTCAGAATTGGCAGGTCTGCATACATGAAAATCGGATAATAACAAATGCTTACCCATAAAAAAGGGTAATTAATGAACACATATCTGAAATGGCCAGAGCTAGTAAACTGATGTTGATAGTTTCCTTAAAGCCTAGACGACGGAATATTGTTATGTTGATGCCGTTTGCAACAATGCCAAAGATGGATACAACTGTGCAGATGATTGAGAAGTTGATGGTGTAGATGCATTGCATGATATCATCACCGATCAATCCATCATTATCAAAAACTGTAGTCAGTGTTACTGGGAAAGGAACCTTGAGTGATTAGTTTCTCTGTCCATGTTGAAGTCAATTGCTTGCTTGATCGACATCTGAAAATAGAAGTCACCAGAATTCACAATCGTAACTGTTGTTCTGGTACGGGACTATTATTAGTGTCATCTTTGGATACATCTATATCGTATTAGTGTCATCTTGGATACATCTATATCGTATTATTATATTTGGATACATCTATATCGTATTAGTGTCATCTTTGGGTGCATCTATATCGTATTAGTGTCATCTTTGGATACATCTATATCGTATTAGTGTCCTCTTTGGATGCACCTATATCGTATTAGTGTCATCTTTGGATACATCTATATCGTATTAGTGTCATCTTTGGATGCACCTATATCGTATTAGTGTCATCTTTGGATACATCTATATCTATATCGTATTAGTGTCATATTTGAATACATCTATATCGTATTGGTGTCATATTTGATACATCTATATCGTATTAGTGTCATCTTTGGATACATCTATATCGTATTAGTGTCATACTTGGATACATCTATATCGTATTAGTGTCATCTTTGGATACATCTATATCGTATTAGTGTCATCTTTGGATACATCGTATATAGTGTCATCTTTGGATACATCTATATCGTATTAGTGTCATATTTGGATACATCTATATCGTATTAGTGTCATCTTTGGATACATCTATATCGTATTAGTGTCATGTTTGGATACATCTATATCGTATTAGTGTCTTTTTAAAATGAAAAATCTAATCATCTTTATAGTTATTTTTTTTCTTCACTTTATTCATTTGCTGATGTTGTTGATACATGCTGCTGCTGCTGTTGTTGGGAGTTTTTGTGTCGTGGGTGTCTTTGCATATACAAGGGGTTTGAGCAGAATCATATGTAGTGTTGTTAGTTTGTTATCACAACTACATTTGTTGTTTAAACCCCACAACTGGCACAGGCTGATTTATTTTGACAAAATCTATATCTTAGGAAATACTTCACTTTACATTCTTACTTGATTCAGGAATGAATGAGTACCCAGCTATAGGTAGAGATAGATTTTGTTAGAGTGTTAGTAGGAAATGCCTAATGGGATGGTGTCATGTAAGTTTGTGGACTTGGAAAACTTCAAATGAAATGGCCATCTGGGGGGACAGATGAAATGGCCGTCTGGGGGACAGATGAAATGGCCGTCTGGGGGACAGATGAAATGGCCGTCTGGGGGGACAGATGAAATGGCCGTCTGGGGGGACAAATGAAATGGCCGTCTAGGGGGACAAATGAAATGTCCGTCTCGGGGGACAAATGAAATGGCCGTCTGGGGGACAAATGAAATGGTCGTTTAGGGGAACAAATGAAATGGCCGTCGAGGGGGACAAATGAAATGGCGTCTGGGGGACAGATGAAATGGCCGTCTGGGGACAAATGAAATGGCCGTCTAGGGGGACAAATGAAATGGCTTGATCTGGGGGGACAAATGAAATGGCCGTCTGGGGGACAAATGAAATTTTGTCTGGGCGACAAATGAAATGGCCGTCTAGGGGGACAAATGAAATGGGTCTGGGCGACAAATGAAATGGCAGTCTGGGGGGACAGATGAAATGGCCGTCTAGGGGGAACAGATGAAATGGCCGTCTGGGGGGACAGATGAAATGGCCGTCTAGGGGGACATATGAAATGGCCGTCTGGGGGGACAGATGAAATGGCCGTCTGGGCGGACAAATGAAATGGCCGTCTGGGGGATAAATGAAATGGCCGTCTAGGGGACAAATGAAATGGCCGTCTGGGGGACAAATGAAATGGCCGTCTAGGGGACAGATGAAATGGCCGTCTGGGGGACAAATGAAATGGCCGTCTGGGGGACAGATTAAGTGGCCGTCTGGGGACAGATGAAATGGCCGTCTAGGGGGACAGATGAAATGGCCGTCTAGGGGGACAAAATGAAATGGCCGTCTGGGGGGGCAGATGAAATGGCCGTCTAGAGGGGACAGATGAAATGGCCGTCTGGGCGACAGATGAAATGGCCGTCTGGGGGACAAATGAAATGCCCGTCTAGGGGACAAATGAAATGGCCGTCTGGGGGACAAATGAAATGGCTGTCTAGGGGACAGATGAAATGGCCGTCTGGGGGACAAATGAAATGGCCGTCTGGTGGACAGATGAAATGGCCGTCTGGGGGACAGATGAAATGGCCGTCTGGCGACAAATGAAATGGCCGTCTGGGGGACAGATGAAATGGCCGTCTGGGGGACAGATGAATGGCCGTCTGGGGGACAGATGAAATGGCCGTCTTGGGGACAGATGAAATGGCCGTCTGGGGGACAGATGAAATGGCCGTCTAGGGGGACAAATGAAATGGCCGTCCGGGGGACAAATGAAATGGCCGTCTGGGGGACTGATGAAATGGCCGTCTGGGGGACAGATGAAATGGCGTCTAGGCGACAAATGAAATGGCCGTCTGGGGGACAGATGAAATAGCCGTCTGGGGACAAATGAAATGGCCGTCTGGGCGACAAATGAAATGGCCGTCTAGGCGACAAATGAAATGGCCGTCTGGCCAACAAATGAAATGGCCGTCTGGGGGACAGATGAAATGGCCGTCTGGAGCGACAAATGAAATGGCCGTCGGGGGACAAATGAAATGGCCGTCTGGACAAATGAAATGGCCGTCTGGGGACAGATGAAATGAAATGGCGACAAATGAAATGGCCGTCTGGGGGACAAATGAAATGGCCGTCTGGGGGGACAAATGAAATGGCCGTCTGGGGGACAAATGAAATGGCCGTCTGGGGCGGCAAATGAAATGGCCGTCTGGGGGGACAAATGAAATGGCCGTCTGGGCGACAAATGAAATGGCCGTCTGGGGGGACAAATGAAATGGTCGTCTGGGCGACAAATGAAATGGCCGTCTGGGGGACAAATGAAATGGCCGTCTGGGCGACAAATGAAATGGCCGTCTGGGCGACAAATGAAATGGCCGTCTGGGCGACAAATGAAATGGCCGTCTGGGCGACAAATGAAATGAAATGGCCGTCTGGGGGACAAATGAAATGGCCGTCTGGGCGACAAATGAAATGGCCGTCTGGGGACAAATGAAATGGCCGTCTGGGCGACAAATGAAATGGCCGTCTGGGCGACAAATGAAATGGCCGTCTGGGGGACAAATGAAATGGCCGTCTGGGCGACAAATGAAATGGCCGTCAGGGGGGACAAATGAAATGGCCGTCTGGGCGACAAATGAAATGGCCGTCTGGGGGACAAATGAAATGGTCGTCTGGGCGACAAATGAAATGGTCGTCTGGGCGACAAATGAAATGGCCGTCTGGGGGACAAATGAAATGGCCGTCTGGGCGACAAATGAAATGGTCGTCTGGGGGGACAAATGAAATGGTCGTCTGGGGCGACAAATGAAATGGTCGTCTGGGCGACAAATGGAATGGTCGTCTGGGCGACAAATGAAATGGTCGTCTGGGCGACAAATGAAATGGTCGTCTGGGCGACAAATGAAATGGCCGTCTGGGGGACAAATGGTGTCCTGTCGGCGAGTCTGCATTTGTACGGGTATACCGAGTATGAAATCCGTCTTTAACCTTATAGAAATATATTTCTTCATTTGAGACAAGTATGAAAGAGTACCTAGCTATTAATAGGTAGAGAGAGATTTTGTCAGGTTGCTTGTACAAAACACCTAACAGGCTTCTGTACTGCACGCTTCCCATTAGAGTTTGATATAGACTTTGAATGAAATGGCCTGCTGGGAATCAATGATGTACATTAAAGACTTTGAATGAAATGGCCTGCATGGAATCAAGGATGTACAGTCGCTGAGTTTGCACTTGTGGGGATACCCGCTATAAATCCATCTTTTTATCTTTTGTCTTTATTTGCGTATACATTGACTTCCCACGCGATTCTGTTTTCTTCCCGAGTTTGAGTGGTACAGTAACTAGGACTTTAGGAGTGGCCAGTCTTTCCACAGTCTTTCTTAATTCTTTTTAGGGATATCTTCTTTTTATACTAAATCATTTCATGTTAAAATGTTGCACCATTACTGTCGCAATATGGCTATATTTTATTTTCCTATTCAATATTAACATTAATTATTTTTTTTAAACGTTCATATTTCGCGGAACATGTTTTAAAAAGGTCACATAAACAAGGGTAAACAATAATATATACCCAATTTCAAAAGAGTTGTCTATCTTGTCCGTGACATCTCGACAGTATCGTCGATGAAACTGACAGTATCGTCCATGAAACTGACAGTATTGTCGATGAAACTGACATTATCGTCGATGAAACTGACAGTATCGTCGATGAAACTGACAGTATCGTCGATGGAACTGCTTAAGAACAAAATTCAACCAATTGTTTTATTGCCACCAGTTTGTTTAATATTAGCAATTTTATTTATTATTGCTTACATATGAAGAATACTGACACTGACAGATTATTCTGAATATGAAGAATACTGACAGATTAGTCTGAATTTGAAGAATACTAACAGATTAGTCTGAATATGAAGAATACTGATAGATTAGTCTGAATATGAAGAATACTGACAGATTAGTCTGAATATGAAGAATACTGACAGACTAGTCTGAATCTGAAGAATACTGATGATTAGTCTGAATCTGAAGAATACTGATAGATTAGTCTGAATATGAAGAATACTGACATATTAGTCTGAATATGAAGAAAACTGACATATTAGTCTAAATATGAAGAATACTGACATATTAGTCTGAATCTGAAGAATACTGACAGATTTGTCTGAATATGAAGAATACTGACAGATGTGTCTGAATCTGAAGAATACTGACAGATTTGTCTGAATCTGAAGAATACTGACAGATTTGTCTGAATCTGAAGAATAAAGACAGATTTGTCTGTATCTGAAGGCGACGATCATGAAAACTAAGAAGACGATTCTGTTGCCTTTAAAAGAAAGTATAAATTTGTTTTGAAAATGAATTGAAAGGCAAACTGAAGCTGTGAACTCTGTAACCTTAGACGCGGTATGATCACTTCGTTTTCTGCAAATGCAATTATTTCTCTTTTGACTTCAAACATTGGGAGAAAATATATGCAAATTGTGACATGAGCCTTTTTAAAGCTCTGTACAAATGTGATCTTGATATGATATCACATAACAAAGCTTTGTACAAAATGTGATCTTGATATGATATAACATAACAAAGCTTTGTACAAATGTGATCTTGATATAATATAACATAACAAAGCTTTGTACAAAATGTGATCTTGATATAATATAACATATAACAAAGCTTTGTACAAAATGTGATTTTGATATGATATATAACATAACAAAGTTTTGTACAAAATGTGATCTTGATATGATATCACATAACAAAGCTTTGTACAAAATGTGATCTTGATATGATATCACATAACAAAGCTTTGTTCAAAATGTGATCTTGATATGATATAACATAACAAAGCTTTGTTCAAAATGTGATCTTGATATGATATAACATAACAAAGCTTTGTACAAAATGTGATCTTGATATGATATAACATAACAAAGCTTTGTACAAAATGTGATCTTCATATGATATAACATAACAAAGCTTTGTACAAAATGTGATCTTGATATGATATATAACATAACAAAGCTTTGTACAAAATGTGATCTTGATATGATATAACATAACAAAGCTTTGTACAAAATGTGATCTTGATATGATATAACATAACATGTGATCTTGATATGATATAACATAACATGTGATCTTTGATATGATATAACATAACATGTGATCTTGATATGATATAACATAACATGTGATCTTGATATGATATAACATAACATGTGATCTTGATATGATATAACAGAACACAGCTCTGTAAGGCGTTTCATGCTTCAAAGTCCTTCTTAACTCCGGGAGGGCTGGGGGGGGGGGGGCGCTTACAGTATAGACGCCTACTGTTAGGCTTTCAAACTAACACTCTGACAAGATCTTTATCTACTTGTAGCTGGGTACTCATTCAAGTCTGAGCCAGGTGAAGAACAGAGTGAAGTAACTTTCCTACGACTCCAACGTTGTTTAAAAACAAAAAAACAACAATCCCACCTGTGCCAGTCATAGGACTTGAACCTGTGTCGACGTGATCACAATCAGCTCAGAACACTTTGGTTCAGCTACAACTAAGGGAAATGTCTCTGCCAGTCTAGGGACTTGAACCTGTCTCTCTGTCTCTGATCTCAATGTCTCTGTCTTCTGTCTCTCTGTCTCGCCTCTGTCTCTCTCTGTCTCTCTCTCTCTCTCTCTCTCTCTCTCTCTCGTCTCTGTCTCTGTCTCTGTCTCTGTCTCTGTCTCTGTCTCTGTCTCTGTCTCTGTCTCTGTCTCTGTCTCTCTCTCTCTCTCTCTCTCTCTCTCTGTCTCTCTCTCTCTCTCTCTCTCTCTCTCTCTCTCTCTCTCTCTCTCTCTCTCTCTCTCTCTCTCTCTCTCTCTCTCTCTCTCTCTCTCTCTCTCTCTCTCTCTCTCTCTCTCTCTCTCTCTCTCTCTCTCTCTCTCTCTCTCTCTCTCTCTCTCTCTCTCTCTCTCTGTCTCTGTCTCTCTCTCTCTCTCTCTCTCTCTCGTCTCTGTCTCTGTCTCTCTCTCTCTCTCTCTCTCTCTCTCTCTCTCTCTCTCTCTCTCTCTCTCTCTCTCTCTCTCTCTCTCTCTCTCTCTCTCTCTCTCTCTCTCTCTCTCTCTCTCTCTCTCTCTCTCTCTCTCTTCTCTCTCTCTCTCTCTCTCTCTCTCTCTCTCTCTCTCTCTCTCTCTCTCTCTCTCTCTCTCTCTCTCTCTCTCTCTCTCTCTCTCTCTCTCTCTCTCTCTCTCTCTCTCTCTCTCTCTCTCTCTCTCTCTCTCTCTCTCTTCTCTCTCTGTCTCTCTCTCTCTGTCTCTCTCTCTCTCTCTGTCTCTCTCTCTCTCTCGTCTGTCTTTGTCTGTATTTGTTTATACGTGATTTGTGTTTAAGAGAATCAAATCACCCTGCCAACTGTTGTCATCATTGTTGTCATACCGTTGTGCATTTGTGTACGAACAGAATCAAATCACCCTGCCAACTGTTGTCATCATTGTTGGCTTACCTCTAAGCGGTTTCAGTTCCTACAGAATTCACCATATCATTGTCACTCCTATTCACCTGGCAACTTTGTATTTTATAAGACTTATAGGTCTCTAGCCGCTAGCTGACTATATGTCTACAATTACTACAAATAATTGATTTGAAACAGATTTACCCCTAATTTTAAAAAAAAGAAGTAATTCAAGTATTTACTTGTAAGTTACTTTTCTCCTAATTTTTTTCTTCTTCTAGGATATTCTCTTGGAGTAAGACTATGTGGTATTAAACAAAATCTGTGTTATTA
Organism: Doris montereyensis; assembly: GCA_037039925.1. Classification (NCBI taxonomy): domain Eukaryota; kingdom Metazoa; phylum Mollusca; class Gastropoda; order Nudibranchia; family Dorididae; genus Doris; species Doris montereyensis. The sequence goes on from JAXRKP010002370.1 coordinate 19,467, forward strand.
TTCCTAACAATTAATTGGCACCCTGACAAGAGGTTTTTATGGAAATAGTGTTAAATCAATTATGACAACATAAATTAACTTAAATATCTAAAACGCAGTGCGAAATGGGGTGGGAGTTGAAAGGAGGAGGAGGGTGGGCGCAGATTCAACCAACGGCTTTCAGTCAAAGTAATGATTTATCCATACCACGCCTATGATTGCGATAATAGGAAGTAATTATATTTGAAAATTGTATAGTTATCTACTGACAATTGATTGCGTTATGATTTTTTTCCAAGGTATTAAGATGATTATTTCTTTCTTCCTCTCCTATGATTATTTCTTGTAGTAAGAGATTAATGCTCAGGATCGATGCATGTTTGAAGCAGCCATTGTCAATAATAATAACAAAGTTTAAACAGAATAGTTTTAATGGGAGTCAAACGTCATCGACCTCTCTCGTTCCGCACGTGATCGACAGTTCAGCCTCCACCATTCCATTATGAGTCCTCTTCCCTCCATACGCCCCTCCCCTACTACGCCCCTACGCCCTCCCCTTACCTTGACATAGCAATAATATGTTATGGAAGACAAATTTGAACTTTCACACGCGACTTTGAAATGGTGGGAATCAAATCAATTTGTATCGGTCTTCATCGCTCGTAATTTTTTATTCCCAGATTTTCCCAACTATAAAATGGCGGTTGTACATGATCGTTGCAAAACGAGGTGGCATATTCCAAGACTAATAATAGTGTTGAAGAGTCTTTGTAATTTATGTTTCGTCTGTATATGTATAAAAGTATTACAATGGGTTTCTTTTGGTGTCACACACACAAAAAGTGGACCTGATGAAGATGTAAGATGCAGAATCATAAATGCAACATTTGTTTTTATCAGTCTCCGACCCCTGTGGAACTGACAACCAGTCTCGCTGTAGAATAAGGCCCGAACTTCTAATACAAGTATGAAACTTGTTAAATATGGGTTTGGGAAAAAGTGTAACTCTCTGGATCTTAGATTTTCTGACCAGCAGACTTCAATTTGTTAGATTTAAATCGGAGAATGGTATTTTTGACTCTTCAGTAATTGTAACAAACACTGGAGCACCCCAGGGGACTGTCCTGCACCTATACTCTTTTCTATCTACACTAATGATTGTAAAACTGCGTTTGAAAACATCCCAATAATAAAATATGCAGATGATACATCTATCCAAGCTCTTATCAGGTCAGAAGTAGATCTAATCAATTATGCTCAAGAAATCAAAAGGTTTTGTAAAATGGTGTGATGACAATTATTTACAACTTAATGTTAACAAAACAAAACAAAATGATTTTTGATTTTAGGAAGACAAATAACATCCATAATGATATTGTTATAAAAGATGAAACAGTTGAGAAAGTTAATGAATATAAATATCTTGGCATAATTTTTGACGAGAAGCTAGAATGGCAAAAACAATCAAATAAAGTTTTAAAGAACGTGAACAAAAGAATGTATTTTATGAGGAAGCTTTATAAGTTTCAAATTGATAACACTATAATAAAACTTTTCCATCAAGCTTGCATAAAGAGTATTATTATTTTTAGTATAACTGCATGGGAGGAAATACAAGAGATAGAGAAAAGAAGAAATTTAATAGGACACTGAAACACATAGGGAAACTCATAAATGATGTAGAGCCGGAGAACTTTGAAGATCTGTATGAGATTCAATGCAAGATCAAACTCAGGAGTATACTTAAAGACAACACCCACCCTCTTTTCTCCATACCCAAAACAAGTAGTAGAAGCGGTCGACTTATACATTTAAAATCCCGCACTGAGAGAGAGATATTTTAGATCTTTTCTTCCAAGCGCCATACGAAAGTTTGACCATACCTTACTTTGAAAGCACAATGGCGTTTTCCTCACAATGTTTAAGAAATGTAAATTGATGGATGGTGAATGAATGATTTTGATAAGTTAATGAATGTGTATGAAGCTAAACTGATTTGTCTATAATTATTCTATCTTTTTTTTTAAAAATTTTTTTATGTATATTGTTTCACCGCACTATTTATTTACCCACCTTTGAATTTTTCTATACTTCTCCTAAAATCTAAACATTTAATGATTAACTAAGTTAAATTGGTTTTTAATTTAAATGCACTGATGTATGCTTTTATTTTTCAAACGGAAATTGTGACAACACAAGTATAATTCCCTTTTTAAAGGATCAATAAAGATGATTGAAATTGCTTGAAATTGAAAACCCATCCTCCTTTATGAGTCAGAAACACATAACAAGGTCATGTGGAGGAGTGCAACCGCTGTCTCCGGAACGAAGAGGAATACGTCATTACAACATCCGCCTTTATTCTTGATCTTCCTTCTTTTCTTTATCACTTCCCATTCTACCTTCCGGTCTATGAGTTTGTTCCCCGAAATGATATTTCTTTCCAGATTACCCTGTCAAGATATTTTCTGCTTGCTTCTGTAAAGGTTCAGTTTCTTTGCTTTTAGTACCCCTTTTACCACCTTTTTGTTTCTTTCTCCGAGGTCTACCTTTTGGTCTTTTTACTTGTTGATTTGTGCACGGTGTGCTGATTCGTTATTCTCTAATCATTCATTCTGTTTATTTGCTCAAACTATCTGACTTGGTTTATTTCTATTTTGGTTTTTATGCCATCTGTTTTGGTTTGATCTCTTTTTCTGGTTTGTGTTTCATATTTTGTCTCTTTTAGCATTTCCAATAATTCTTCTAAGATATTTGAATTCAGTTGTTTATACTCTATTGTATTCCCTACTATTTAAAGTCCAGGTTCCACTGTCATAAAGAAGAGTATGATATGACAGTAAACTGTGTTGTATACTGCCATTTTCGCTTTTGTTGGCAACTCTGGTTTACCTCATTGCCTTAGTATTTCCTTACTTGCTAGCATAGATTTTGTTTTCTTTGCATTCACTTTCATTTTGTTTTTATTTTATTCATAATTCAGCATGTTGGTATTATACTGAAAGTCACTTTCTGATTTTCCAAACAGATCTTAATCATCAGCAAATGAAAGCATTGATAGAATTACTGGTATGAGTTTCCACATAGCTACATTTATTTTCTGAATCTTTAAGGATGTTTTTGCGATGGAATCCACAAATATGACCAAAACAAAAGTGTGCTCAGAGCACAGCCCTGTCTTACTCTTATATCTACTTCAAATTCTTTAGATATCTTTGCAGCGTTATTCTCACTGCACGTGTTTGTTTATTGTGAAAACTTTGATAACTTCCGTCACATTTTGTTCTACATTATGTTCATTCAAGTAGTCCCATAGTCAATCGTTCCTCACACTTTCAACTGCCGTTTCAAGATCAATAAAACAATGTTTCTTACAAGGAATGTTTGACTTGTTGTTGACATACTTCATGCAGTAGTTTGTCTGTCTCTCCCCGTCTGAATTAACTTGATAAGCCTCTGGGGCCTTTCCTAGTTTAAAATGTTGTATAGATGTTCGAATCTCCAGTTATCACATCTGGATTACTTTCTATTCTTATTAATTGATATAATGATATGTGCTCCTTGTTTCCTTAAGTTCTGGAGGGATTATGTAACTTCTGAAAATATGTTCTCCCTGTTTCCATGATTTCGCTGTCTTCCTTTATTACTTGTTGTCTCTTGGCTAATTTGTTTAATTTAACATGCTGATATCTCTCTCGTCCTCTTCATTGTTCCGCTGAACATCTTTTGAATTCCTTCCTTGGTAGCTTTCTTAAAGTCTTTGTTTAAACTCTCCCCATTGTTTGTGGTTGCATTTTTTCGCACTTTCTTGTTGGCGATAATTCTTTTACTTACGTAATTATCTTATCCTCTAGCCTGTTGGTTTGTATGTATTTCTTCCAGCCTTCCTTAAATTCTTTGAGCTTACTTTAGACATCCTCATCCCACCATGCTATTTATTATCTCCTTTAATTTGTTTCCTACCGCAGACCTCTTCAGTGCAACTAAGGAGTATTTCTTTATACAGTTGTCACTTTTCTTCTATTGTGCTATTATTCAGATCAATCTGTTTTTCATCTATAAATCTACTTTTTTATCCTATATATCTGTTTCCTTTCTGGTTTATTGAGTTCTTATTCTTTGAGTTACGTAGCTGCCTTTTCTATCCTTTCCCTTCGTAATAATATAATGTCAAGGATCATTATACTTTGCAACGATTCCTCGTTAATTATAATTATATGATTAAAATAAAATCTATTAATGATTGTGTTGACATGGGTGGGTATACTATATGAAAATTCTTCCTTTTTTCTTGCTAGAAGTCAGTGTAATACCTCATTGTAGTACCTCAATGTAGTACCTCAGTGTATTACCTCAGTGTAATACCTCAGTGTAATACCTCAGTGTAATACCTCAGTGTAATACTTCAGTGTAATACGTCAGTGTTATACCTCAGTGTAGTACTAATACCTCAGTGTAGTACCTCAGTGTAATACCTCAGTTTAATACCTCAGTGTAATACCTCAGTGTAATACCACAGTGTAATACCTCAGTGTAATACCTCAGTGTAATACCTCAGTGTCATACCTCAGTGTAGTACCTCAGTGTAGTATCTCAATGTAGTACCTCAGTGTAACACCTCAGTGTCATACCTCAGTGTAATACCTCAGTGTCATACCTCAGTGTAATACCTCAGTGTCATACCTCAGTGTAATACCTCCTCAGTGTAGTATCTCAATGTAGTACCTCAGTGTAATACCTCAGTGTAGTACCTCAGTGTAATACCTCAGTGTAGTACCTCAGTGTAATACGTCAGTGTAATACATCAGTGTAATACCTCAGTGTAATACCTCAGTGTAATACCTCAGTGTAGTACCTCAGTATAATACCTCAGTGTAGTACCTCAGTGTAATACCTCAGTGTAATACGTCAGTGTAATACCTCAGTGTAGGATCTCAGTGTAGTACCTCAGTGTAGTACCTCAGTGTAGTACCTCAGTGTAGTATCTCAGTGTAGTACCTCAGTGTAGTATCTCAGTGTAGTACCTCAGTGTAGTACCTCAATGTAATACCTCAGTGTAGTATCTCAGTGTAGTATCTCAGTGTAGTACCTCAGTGTAGTACCTCAGTGTAGTATATCAGTGTAGTACCTCAGTGTAGTATCTCAGTGTAGTACCTCAGTGTAGTACCTCAGTGTAGTACCTCAGTGTAGTACCTCAGTGTAATACCTCAGTGTAGTACCTCAGTGTAGTACCTCAGTGTAGTACCTCAGTGTAGTACCTCAGTGTAGTATCTCAGTGTAGTACCTCAGTGTAGTACCTCAGTGTTGTACCTCAGTGTAGTACCTCAGTGTAGTACCTCAGTGTAGTACCTCAGTGTAGTACATCAGTGTAGTACCTCAGTGTAGTACCTCAATGTAGTACATCAGTGTAGTACATCAGTGTAATACCTCAGTGCAGGATATCAGTGTAGTACCTCAGTGTAGTACATCAGTGTAGTACGACAATAGGATATTTCGACTGTAAGTGTATATCTCCTTTAAAAAAACTATCGCGATTACCCTCTGTCCTACAGAAG
>JAXRKP010002370.1:27500-54908 GCA_037039925.1 Doris montereyensis
CTCTCTCTCTCTCTCTCTCTCTCTCTCTCTCTCTCTCTCTCTCTCTCTCTCATGGTATTTATATTGTGTCCATATGAATAGCTGAACTTTGGGGATGATTAAAAGTTGTTTTTGATTGTATTGAATGCATGGCATCAATTATGTCGATTTACATTGTTGTATTGCTATTTCCACAGGGAATGCGTCTTCCTTTTTTTTGGTACTATATCTAAAAGAAAAATGAAGATCTCACTTCATCACTATAGATACTTGCCTTACCTTGGAACACGTCTGCAGCCTGTGGGCAATGAGCCTCTCAATAAAAAACAATAATTTAAAAAATTTTAATTCAGATTATCGAACAAATTTCTAATTATAAATAGCTTGGACTTTCACGATAAGCTCAACTTGAAAGAATAGTAAATAGCATAAAAACTAAAGGGAACAGACGCTTCCATTTTTTTTTTCAAAGCTGGCTCAGGTTAAAATAGATAAGTAGACGAAGTCTTCATTAGAAACAGTTTCAAGAAAATATCATTCAATAAAAAAGGACAACAAACAGCCTTTATTTGCCCAAATAGGGGAAATCAAGATGAAACAGACATGACGAATTTATCTCTATTATGACCAAAAATGAAATACACCAAAATTCCTTCTTACCAACAGCCATACGACTTTTAAATAATACAAATTATAAAGTACAAGAAAATTTAAATTTAACTTTAAGACAAAATATAATGAATCAATTTTATAATTCTCAATTATTTTTGTATACCCTAAATCTAAATCAGAATATAATGTGATACCACAAGTAATTACTGTTAGATTTAGGTGCGTTTTTTCTTTACTATAGTAAAGAATTTTGACGTATATCTATATAGGTGGATTTACAAACGAGGTCATGGAAGGCATGAGCTTGCCAATGGCCATGGTCGAGTTTGTACATCGATCGATATACGTCAAAACCTGTTTAATCAGATAGATTTCTTTCAAGTACTCATGGATAAAAACAAAACGTAAGATAAATTTTTATTAAATTCAAACTGTCTCGGTACAGAACAACATAATCAAATACAAAACGGTAATTGTACGGTTTAGCGGCGTAAAAGAAAAGAGTGTCAAATTTGAACTCGTTATCAGTATCACAGTAGGCCTGTCAGTTTATATCTACATTAACATTACCCACCAAACATAAACAGGGTGGTAGGCTTAGTTAATCCGCCAAAGGCAAATTGAATTCTTGGAATGTAGTAAAAAAAAATAAACCAGGTCACCGGAGACTAGGCCTAGATCCAGTCAGTATAGCAGTCAGCATGGAGCAGAAAGCTGTTCCCGCCTGCTCGCACAGCCCAAGCGTTCTCAATTCTACGATGCTTTCTTGTTTATTTGGATAAGGAATGTAGAACTACACTCATTAAATGATGGATCAGAAAATAAATATTGAAATACGTTCCTTAGATCCAGCGTAGTGGCATGCATATTGTTACATTTGTAGATCTAGATCTAGATCTAGGCATATATTATGTTGTTACATTTGCATATCTAGATCTAGGCATGCATGTTGTTACATTTGTAGATCTAGATCTAGACATACATGTTGTTACATTTGTAGATCTAGATCTAGGCATACATGTTGTTACATTTGTAGATCTAGATCTAGACATACATGTTGTTACATTTGTAGATCTAGATCTAGGCATACATGTTGTTTGTTACATTTGTAGATCTAGATCTAGGCATACATGTTGTTACATTTGTAGATCTAGATCTAGGTATACATGTTGTTACATTTGTAGATCTAGATCTAGGCATACATGTTGTTACATTTGTAGATCTAGATCTAGGCATACATGTTGTTACATTTGTAGATCTAGATCTAGACATACATGTTGTTACATTTGTAGATCTAGATCTAGACATACATGTTGTTACATTTGTAGATCTAGATCTAGACATACATGTTGTTACATTTGTAGATCTAGATCTAGGCATACATGTTGTTACATTTGTAGATCTAGATCTAGGTATACATGTTGTTACATTTGTAGATCTAGATCTAGGTATACATGTTGTTACATTTGTAGATCTAGATCTAGGTATCCATGTTGTTACATTTGTAGATCTAGATCTAGGCATACATGTTGTTTGTTACATTTGTAGATCTAGATCTAGGTATACATGTTGTTACATTTGTAGATCTAGATCTAGGCATACATGTTGTTTGTTACATTTGTAGATCTAGATCTAGGCATGCATGTTGTTTGTTACATTTGTAGATCTAGATCTAGGCATGCATGTTGTTTGTTACATTTGTATATCTAGATCTAGGCATATACATGTTGTTTGTTACATTTGTAGATCTAGATCTAGGCATGCATATTGTTACATTTGTAGATCTAGATCTAGGTATACATGTTGTTACATTTGTAGATCTAGATCTAGGCATGCATGTTGTTACATTTGTAGATCTAGATCTAGGCATACATGTTGTTACATTTGTAGATCTAGATCTAGGCATACATGTTGTTTGTTACATTTGTAGATCTAGATCTAGGTATACATGTTGTTACATTTGTAGATCTAGATCTAGGCATACATGTTGCTACATTTGTAGATCTAGATGTAGGCATACATGTTGTTACATTTGTAGATCTAGATCTAGGCATGCATGTTGTTACATTTGTAGATCTAGATCTAGGTATACATGTTGTTACATTTGTAGATCTAGATCTAGGTATACATGTTGTTACATTTGTAGATCTAGATCTAGGCATGCATGTTGTTTGTTACATTTGTAGATCTAGATCTAGACATACATGTTGTTACATTTGTAGATCTAGATCTAGTTGTTTATTTGTAGCATACATGTTGTTACATTTGTAGATCTAGATCTAGGCATACATGTTGTTACATTTGTAGATCTAGATCTAGACATACATGTTGTTACATTTGTAGATCTAGATCTAGACATACATGTTGTTACATTTGTAGATCTAGATCTAGGCATACATGTTGTTTGTTACATTTGTAGATCTAGATCTAGGCATACATGTTGCTACATTTGTAGATCTAGATCTAGACATACATGTTGTTACATTTGTAGATCTAGATCTAGACATACATGTTGTTACATTTGTAGATCTAGATCTAGGCATACATGTTGTTACATTTGTAGATCTAGATCTAGGCATACATGTTGTTTGTTACATTTGTAGATCTAGATCTATGTATACATGTTGTTTGTTACATTTGTAGATCTAGATCTAGGTATACATGTTGTTTGTTACATTTGTAGATCTAGATCTAGGTATACATGTTGTTTGTTACATTTGTAGATCTAGATCTAGGTATACATGTTGTTACATTTGTAGATCTAGATCTAGGTATACATGTTGTTACATTTGTAGATCTAGGTCTAGGCATACATGTTGTTACATTTGTAGATCTAGATCTAGGCATACATGTTGTTACATTTGTAGATCTAGATCTAGGCATACATGTTGTTACATTTGTAGATCTAGATCTAAGCATACATGTTGTTACATTTGTAGATCTAGATCTAGGTATACATGTTGTTACATTTGTAGATCTAGATCTAGGCATACATGTTGTTACATTTGTAGATCTAGATCTAGGCATACATGTTGTTACATTTGTAGATCTAGATCTAGGTATACATGTTGTTACATTTGTAGATCTAGATCTAGGCATACATGTTGTTACATTTGTAGATCTAGATCTAGGCATACATGTTGTTACATTTGTAGATCTAGATCTAGGTATACATGTTGTTTGTTATATTTGTAGATCTAGATCTAGGCATACATGTTGTTACATTTGATCTAGATCTAGATCATGTTATTTGGTAGATACATGTTGTTACATTTGTAGATCTAGATCTAGGTATACATGTTGTTACATTTGTAGATCTAGATCTAGGCATGTTACATGTTGTTACATTTGTAGATCTAGATCTAGGTATACATGTTGTTTGTTATATTTGTAGATCTAGATCTAGGCATACATGTTGTTACATTTGTAGATCTAGATCTAGACATACATGTTGTTTGTTACATTTGTAGATCTAGCTCTAGGTATACATGTTGTTACATTTGTAGATCTAGATCTAGGTATACATGTTGTTACATTTGTAGATCTAGATCTAGGCATACATGTTGTTACATTTGTAGATCTAGATCTAGGCATACATGTTGTTACATTTGTAGATCTAGATCTAGGCATACATGTTGTTACATTTGTAGATCTAGATCTAGGTATACATGTTGTTACATTTGTAGATCTAGATATAGGTATACATGTTGTTACATTTGTAGATCTAGATCTAGGTATACATGTTGTTTGTTACATTTGTAGATCTAGATCTAGGTATACATGTTGTTACATTTGTAGATCTAGATCTAGGTATACATGTTGTTACATTTGTAGATCTAGATCTAGGTATACATGTTGTTACATTTGTAGATCTAGATCTAGGTATACATGTTGTTACATTTGTAGATCTAGATCTAGGCATGCATGTTGTTACATTTGTAGATCTAGATCTAGACATACATGTTGTTACATTTGTAGATCTAGATCTAGGTATACATGTTGTTACATTTGTAGATCTAGATCTAGGTATACATGTTACATTTGTAGATCTAGATCTAGGTATACATGTTGTTACATTTGTAGATCTAGATCTAGATCTAGGCATACATGTTGTTACATTTGTAGATCTAGATCTAGGCATGCATGTTGTTACATTTGTAGATCTAGATCTAGGCATGCATATTGTTACATTTGTAGATCTAGATCTAGGCATGCATGTTGTTACATTTGTAGATCTAGATCTAGGCATACATGTTGTTTGTTACATTTGTAGATCTAGATCTAGGTATACATGTTCTTACATTTGTAGATCTAGATCTAGGCATACATGTTGTTACATTTGTAGATCTAGATCTAGGTATACATGTTGTTACATTTGTAGATCTAGATCTAGGCATACATGTTGTTACATTTGTAGATCTAGATCTAGGCATGCATGTTGTTACATTTGTAGATCTAGATCTAGGCATACATGTTGTTACATTTGTAGATCTAGATCTAGGCATACATGTTGTTTGTTACATTTGTAGATCTAGATCTAGACATACATGTTGTTACATTTGTAGATCTAGATCTAGGCATACATGTTGTTACATTTGTAGATCTAGATCTAGGCATGCATGTTGTTACATTTGTAGATCTAGATCTAGGCATGCGTATTGTTACATTTGTAGATCTAGATCTAGGCATGCATGTTGTTACATTTGTATATCTAGATCTAGGCATACATGTTGTTTGTTACATTTGTAGATCTAGATCTAGGCATACATATTGTTACATTTGTATATCTAGATCTAGGTATACATGTTGTTACATTTGTAGATCTAGATCTAGGCATACATGTTGTTACATTTGTAGATCTAGATCTAGGCATACATGTTGTTACATTTGTAGATCTAGATCTAGGTATACATGTTGTTACATTTGTAGATCTAGATCTAGGCATGCATGTTGTTACATTTGTAGATCTAGATCTAGGCATACATGTTGTTACATTTGTAGATCTAGATCTAGGTATACATGTTGTTACATTTGTAGATCTAGATCTAGGCATACATGTTGTTACATTTGTAGATCTAGATCTAGACATACATGTTGTTTGTTACATTTGTATATCTAGATCTAGGCATACATGTTGTTACATTTGTAGATCTAGATCTAGGTATACATGTTGTTACATTTGTAGATCTAGATCTAGGCATACATGTTGTTTGTTATATTTGTAGATCTAGATCTAGGCATACATATTGTTACATTTGTATATCTAGATCTAGGTATACATATTGTTACATTTGTAGATCTAGATCTAGGCATACATGTTGTTACATTTGTAGATCTAGATCTAGACATACATGTTGTTACATTTGTAGATCTAGATCTAGGCATACATGTTGTTACATTTATAGATCTAGATCTAGGCATACATGTTGTTTGTTACATTTGTAGATCTAGATCTAGGCATACATGTTGTTACATTTGTAGATCTAGATCTAGGTATACATGTTGTTACATTTGTAAATCTAGATCTAGGTATACATGTTGTTACATTTGTAGATCTAGATCTAGGTATACATGTTGTTTGTTACATTTGTAGATCTAGATCTAGGCATGCATATTGTTACATTTGTAAATATAGATCTTGATCTACCTTCTAGATCGCCAAAATTGCAAAATAATTGGTTTTTATGTACTCCTTGAAGGTGATCTCTTACGTTTAATATATATTTAGCTCTGTTCATCTTGGAAAGATTGAGTCAGTTTCATAAAGCTTTACTTAGCCTTTCCGCTTCAGATGTTTCAGATTGCTTTACCTGTTAAGAAGGCCGTAAAAGATTAAAAAATAAAGAAGAGAACTACCAGTACCAAAATGAATTTGACTGGCTGCTAGGTTTAGCCTACTATTGATTATTATGTAATAATCAGCCAACCTAATCCATTTAAATTATGACATCTATACTAGGGTGTCGATATCTCAGAATACAAACCCAAACAACGTCAATGACAACGACGGCCTGATAGTGATAATATGTGCCCGACCACTCTTCACAAATTCAAATCTATAGGTTTATAATTTATATTAATTTATAACTATTTTTGCCCTGCTAATTTTGTTTTTCCCAATCACACGTTTGCTTTAATCCCCTTGCTTCGACTGTGACACTTTGATGCGCCCTTTGCACTGAATCAGGATTAAATGGCTCAAATAAAGCATGGAGGATTTCATCCTTTATTTATTGGCTGCCATTTTGATTAGAGGGGAAAAAAAGCTTTAGAATCTTGTGTTTAATATAAAAGTTAATCTAAAGCTTATATTATTATTATTATTATTATGCTCATTAAATGAAATGGTAAAATTGTTGTTTTTTGGCTACTAACGTTTCTCCTAAACTCAAGGATTCCCACGTACTATAAAGGTCTAGAATTCTGATGTTTCTAGGGCAGTTAGTCCCAAGCCCATAGATGACAGTAACAAAAAAAGTTTAGGATCTTGTTCTTTAATTAAAGCAAATCTCAAACTTATAGGCTACTTAGGGCCTATATTAAAATGAAATGGTTGAAAGTATTGTTTATTGGCTACTAACATTTCTCCTAAGCTCAAAGACTCTCAAGTACTAAAATGGTCTAGAGTTCTGATTTTTCTAGGACAGTTCGTCCTTAGCTCATAGATCACGGTAAAAGGAAAAGCTTTAGAATCTTGTTTTTTAATATTAAAGTTAATTTCAAGTTTATTTTATGACCATTAAATGAAATGGTTGAAACTGTTGTCTTTTGACTACTTACATTTCTCCTAAGCTCAAAGATTTCCAAGTACTAAAAGGATCTAGAGTTCTGATTTTTCTAGGACAGTTAGTCCTTAGCTCATAGATCACAGTAAAAACAAAGCTTTAGAATATTGTGTTTGATATTAAAGTTAATCTCAAGCTTATATTAAGACCATTAAATGAAATGGTTGAGATTGTAGATTTTTGACCCTGCTAACATTTCTCCTAAGCTCAAAAATTCCCAAGTACTGAAAAGGTCAAGACTTCTGACGTTTCCAGGGCAGTTAGTCCTAAGCTCATAGATGACAATAGACGAAAAAGATTTAGAATCTTGTTTTTGATATTAAAGCTCATCTCAGGCTTATATTTTGACAATTAAATGAAATTGTTCACATTGTTGTTGTTTTGCGGGCAGTGGACAGGTAACCACCCGTACGGGGAGTAGATGATCCCGCCCTCCACTAGTCTCCTGTTGCCTTGCAGGCGGGTATTAGCAGACCAAAGGCTAAGGGAGTTAACCCTGACAGATAATAACAACATGCTGCCTTGCAGGTCGGTCTTGACTGACCAAAGGCTAAGGAGTTAACCCTGACAGAAAATAACAAGGTCTGGTAGGGCGCTTCAAGGTCGCAGCCCCACCATCTACCTAGGGTACAGTGGGCTAATCCCTGCTTATCCAAAACCAAACAGATTCAGAGAACTAAATATAATACAACTGGCTTGATCTTTCGAAGACGAACTTGGAAACGAATACGGACTGTGATTTTTGGAACATGGAACGTTATGGCAATAAATGGAAAAGAGTTAGAATTAGTTGAAAAGATGGAAAATTTCAAAGTAGATATTTTGGCCATAACAGAAACAAAAACACCCCCAGGAGCAGATCAAATTTATCGAGAAATGATTAAAAACCAAGGGAGAGAGACAGACAAACTACAACATGCAATATGCCAACAAGCATGGAAGGCCAAACAGGTCCCAGACAACTGGAAAACGGGAACGGTAGTACCCATACACAAAAAAGGATCAAGTATGGAATGCTCAAACTATAGGGGTGTATCACTGCTTAGCGTTTCAGGGGAAGTATCTGCCAGAATACTGGAAACGAGACTAAGGAAAAGAGTAGAGGATCAGATTGAAGAGCATCAAAGTGGATTTAGACCAGGAAGAAGTGTACAAGACCACATATTTACAATTAGACAAATAATAGAAAAATTCATTGAGAGAAACATTGACTTGCACCTGTGTTGTATTGACTTAAAAAAGGCATTTGACACTGTGAGGAGGGAAGAACTATGGTATTCCTTAAAAGAACACAATATAGAGCAAAATTTGATAGAAGCCATTAAAAGTTTTTACAACAAACCTACATGTGCAGTGAGAGTAGCTGGAAACATATCTGAAGAATTTGATGTAGACATAGGAGTTTTGCCGATGATTTAGTTCTGTTTGGAAAATCAGAAAGTGACCTTCAGTCGAATATCAACATTATTAACAATGAACTAAATAAAAGAGGAATGAGAGTAAATGCAAAGAAAAACCAAAACAATACTAGTAACTAGGGAAGCTAAAACACAAAATCTTGCATTGGGCAGGGGGAATTTAGAACAAGTTAAAAGCTACAATTACCTAGGAGTAATGATTAACTCAGAGGACAAACTAAGAGAAGAAATCAGCCAGAGAATCATAAAGACAAGTGCAATATATAACCATCTAGGAAAGGCATTTGTAGGTAAGCAAGAATTGTCAACAAAAACCAAAATGGCAGTATACAATACAGTTTATTGTCCTACACTTCTCTATGGCAGCGAAACCTGGAATTAGACCGTAGAGAATACAGTACAGTACAGGCAGCTGAAATGAAATATCTAAGAAGAGTTGTAGGGAAAACTAAAAGAGACAAAATCAGAAAAACAACAATAAGAGATCAAACCTAAGCAGATAGCATAAAAACTAAGATAGAAACAAATGAATTGAGATGGTTTGGGCATGTAAACAGAATGAATGACAATAGAATAGCTAAATCAGTATACAGTGCTAAAGCCAAAGGTAAAAGACCAAAAAGGCAAACCTCGGAGAAAGTGGGAAGAAGATATAAAAGAGGCATTGAAGCATAGAAATTAAACTTTTTTTTGAAGGAAACAGAAAATGCCAGGACAGGGCCTCCTGGAGAATGATCATCTCGGATATCTGAACACATACACCGAAAGGTAGAATGGGAACTGATAAATAAAGAAAGAAAGTTGTTGTTTTTTGGCTACTGATTTTTTTCTCCAAACTCAAAGATTCCCAAGTACTACAAAGGTCTAAAGTTCTGATAAAGATCAATATCAAGATAATATTAACTAATATACAAACAAATTAAAATGTCTTAATAATCAAGATATATCGAAGTCTATTTATATTGATAATCAACTGTTTATTGAAGTTGTTATTCAAATGAAACAGTTAATTAATGAAGGATATATTGCATCTCTTAATGAAAGGGTTAAAACAAACAACAAAGATGAGTTTGAAGAATACAAATCAAGAGGTAAAGGAAGGTTGTATAGCATTAGAGTTAGAGTCGTATATTCAGTCAATATGTATTTTAGTGCAAATATCAAATATGGGTTAGATAAGTTTTACAAATTAACAGTTCTAAGAAAGATGACGGAACATGTGTACCATCAAAGAAATATGTGAAGGAAAATAGTGTAATACCCACACAGAGAACAGTTGTTTCATTAAGTGTTCAAACCGGTTAACTAGAAAAAAATGTATTTAGAAAGGTATAAAGGTTGGGGGTTTTTTAATGAGAAACATGGAGGTGGCGATAAGAAGAGTGTTTCCTTTGTTAATGTCTAATGCTAGGTTTGCACAGATTAATAAATCTATCGATGACACTGTAGAATATTTTAATATTGAGGATAGACATATATATCCTAAGAAAGTTAACAAAGTCTATGACTACATATATTATCTCAATAACAGTCCTATATATCGTTATTGTTTAATCGATCGAAATAATAATAAAAAGGCAATAAAAGAAATCGAGCATGATTACAAACGAGAATGGGAAAAGTTAGCTGACGGTGTAAGCGAAGTGCGACAATACAAACATAACACTAATGTAGAAGAAGGTATAGATCTCCAGACGCAATTGTATGATCTTGAATCCTTCACTGATGAAACAGGGAAACAGGTACCATATGCGCTCGGGTCTATTAGTTTAAATCTCTTCAACAGTTGTGATGGGAGACGTCTAACTGATGAAAATATCCCAGAAGAAAAATATAACAAGTTAATAAATAAATACGTGAATTTATTCGAAGGAGAAGATTGTATTGAACAATATTTTAAATAGTTATCAACGATAAATAAACCAATGTTCTCTTTAATAGCTCATAATGGCTTTGACTCTGAAATTGTAATCGAAAATATCCCTATGATAAAGACTCCGCTCAAGAAGGGCAACAGCTTATTAAACATAACACTCAATAATCCGTTTATCGAGAAGAAGTAGCAGAAGTATAATAAATCGAAAGAACAGACGATTCATCTAAGGTGTTTCCTTCGACATGTTAAATCAAGTTTACTGGGGTTGGGACAAGCATATAAAGTTTCAAAGAATACTCAAAAGATAAACTTCGGCATTAAGGGCGTAAACAAAAAAACCTATGTAGAAAGACGACACGAATGGCTGCTGCTATATTTTGAAAACACCGATGTCCTCTGTCCTCTGTCTAGCTTGGTGTGTCTCATGATACAATTCAATGATGGTTGAGTTAACAGGTCAGAAAATGCAGAATGTCTTAACATCATCTTCGTTGACATTTAAATCATGGATGAGGAAAATGAATCGGAGACAAGAGAAAGTATTTGCATCAGCTGATAAGTTAACTCGGCATTTCATTAGAAAGAGGGCCAGAGGTGGAACGGTTGCCGCTACGTACTCGGCAAACATTCAGAAGTTTGAGCCTAGCTAGCAAGGAAATAGGCGATGTGTCAGCTATGTATATTCAGAAATGATGATAATCATTACATATGGAAACAGATAGTGAGATGTGGTGGGAAAATAATCTTTAACACTTGCCATCAAGAGACTAACTTTAATAGGTTTAATCGAACTAATAGATAAATATAATAAACTCGATCAAAAACTTTGACACATTTAAATTTATAATAACAGGAAATAAAAAATAAAAAAACCCATTAAACTTTCAGAAATGATGATAGCATTTAGTTATATCAACTCGACTTTAACTCGGAATTATGTGGTGGGAAAATAATCCCGCAGTCAATGAGAGACTCCCTACTCGGAATGTAACGTTGAAGTGTTGCGATCTTCAATAACAAGGTTATGATCTTTAACACTACATCAATGCTCAAGAGATAGTGAGAGGATGAAATAGTATTTTCAACGTTGAAGTGGGAAAATAATCTTTAACTTTAATATGATCAAGAGAAAACTGGTATAATCTTTCTTTAATTGTACTGTGACAAATAATCTTTAACTTTAATATGCCATTCAAGAGATAGTGAGATGTGGTGGGAAAATAGTCGTTAACTTTAATATGTATTTTCAAGAGATAGTGAGATGTATTTTGGTGGGAAAATAATCTTTAACTTTAATATGTATATTCAAGAGATAGTGAGATGTGGTGGGAAAATAATCTTTAACTTTAATATGTATATTCAAGAGATAGTGAGATGTGGTGGGAAAATAATCTTTAACTTTAATATGTATATTCAAGAGATAGTGAGATGTGGTGGGAAAATAATCTTTAACTTTAATATGTATATTCAAGAGATAGTGAGATGTGGTGGGAAAATAATCTTTAACTTTAATATGTATATTCAAGAGATGGGAAAATAATGAGATGTGGTGGGAAAATAATCTTTAACTTTAATATGTATATTCAAGAGATAGTGAGATGTGGTGGGAAAATAATCTTTAACTTTAATATGTATATTCAAGAGATAGTGAGATGTGGTGGGAAAATAATCTTTAACTTTAATATGTATTTTCAAGAGATAGTGAGATGTGGTGGGAAAATAATCTTTAATATGTATATTCAAGAGATAGTGAGATGTGGTGGGAAAATAATCTTTAACTTTAATATGTATATTCAAGAGATAGTGAGATGTGATGGGAAAATAATCTTTAACTTTAATATGTATATTCAAGAGATAGTGAGATGTGGTGGGAAAATAATCTTTAACTTTAATATGTATTTTCAAGAGATAGTGAGATGTGGTGGGAAAATAATCTTTAATATGTATATTCAAGAGATAGTGAGATGTGGTGGGAAAATAATCTTTAACTTTAATATGTATATTCAAGAGATAGTGAGATGTGGTGGGAAAATAATCTTTAACTTTAATATGTATATTCAAGAGATAGATAGTGAGATGTGGTGGGAAAATAATCTTTAACTTTAATATGTATATTCAAGAGATAGTGAGATGTGGTGGGAAAATAATCTTTCTTTAATATGTATATTCAAGAGATAGTGAGATGTGGTGGGAAAATAATCTTTAACTTTAATATGTATATTCAAGAGATAGTGAGATGTGGTGGGAAAATAATCTTTAACTTTAATATGTATAATTCAAGAGATAGTGAGATGTGGTGGGAAAATAATCTTTAACTTTAATATGTATATTCAAGAGATAGTGAGATGTGGTGGGAAAATAATCTTTAACTTTAATATGTATATTCAAGAGATAGTGAGATGTGGTGGGAAAATAATCTTTAACTTTAATATGTATATTCAAGAGATAGTGAGATGTGGTGGGAAAATAATCTTTAACTTTAATATGTATATTCAAGAGATAGTGAGATGTGGTGGGGAAATAATCTTTAATATGTATATTCAAGAGATAGTGAGATGTGGTGGGTTAATAATCTTTAATATGTATATTCAAGAGATAGTGAGATGTGGTGGGTTAATAATCTTTAATATGTATATTCAAGAGATAGTGAGATGTGGTGGGAAAATAATCTTTAATATGTATATTCAAGGGATAGTGAGATGTGGTGGGAAAATAATCTTTAATATGTATATTCAAGAGATAGTGAGATGTGGTGGGAAAATAATCTTTAATATGTATATTCAAGAGATAGTGAGATGTGGTGGGAAAATAATCTTTAATATGTATATTCAAGAGATAGTGAGATGTGGTGGGAAAATAATCTTTAATATGTATATTCAAGGGATAGTGAGATGTGGTGGGAAAATAATCTTTAATATGTATATTCAAGAGATAGTGAGATGTGGTGGGAAAATAATCTTTAATATGTATATTCAAGGGAATGGTATTTGAAGAAAACTTTGAAGCTAACCCTTTCAGAGAATATGTCATGACAGAGATGTACGAGCTGGAGAAGAAGTTGAAGGGATATGATAACAAAGTCGGCTACACCCAAGTGAAACTACATGTATTATTGAACTCGAACTCTCTGGAAAGATATGACAAAAAGACATTATATCACAAAGTTACCTAGGGAATGAAAAGACATTAAGAAACAAATACACTGATGACATAAAGCAAGAAAAAAATACACTCATAACATAAAGCAAGAAATAAATACACTGATGACATAAAGCAAGAAATAAATACACTGATGACATAAAGCAAGAACAAAATACACTGATAACATAAAGCAAGAACAAAATACACTGATGACATAAAGCAAGAAACAAATACACTGATGACATAAAGCAAGAAACAAATACATTGATGACATAAAGCGAGAAACAAATACACTGATGACATAAAGCGAGAAAAAATACACTGATGACATAAAACAAGAAACAAATACACTGATGACATAAAGCAAGAACAAAATACACTGATAACATAAAGCAAGAAACAAATACACTGATGACATAAAGCAAGAAACAAATACACTGATGACATAAAGCAAGAAACAAATACACTGATAACATAAAGGAAGAAACAAATACACTGATGAAATAAAGCAAGAAACAAATACACTGATAACATAAAGCAAGAAACAAATACACTGATAACATAAAGCAAGAAACAAATACACTGATAACATAAAGCAAGAAACAAATACACTGATAACATAAAGCAAGAAACAAATACACTGATAACATAAAGCAAGAAACAAATACACTGATGACATAAAGCAAGAACAAAATACACTGATAACATAAAGCAAGAACAAAATACACTGATGACATAAAGCAAGAAACAAATACATTGATGACATAAAGCAAGAAACAAATACATTGATGACATACAGCAAGAAAAGAATACACTGATGACATAAAGCAAAAACAAATTCACTGATAACATAAAGCAAGAAAGAAATACACTGATGACATCAAGCAAGAAAAAAATACAAAGAGCAGTTCAACAGAGTGTCCTGGTGGGGGTGGGGGTGGGGGGGGTATTATGTAGAAGAAAGTATTGAAGAAGATCGATTGTCAACACAGTTACTGCCTTCTCATTTAGGAACGTTTATTCTGTCTCACTTGAAGAGATTAATGAACGATGTTATTATAATAATTGGGGGTTTAAGTTTAATTAACCCAATATTTATTATTCAGACACTGACAGCGTTTATGTTAAAGGAGTTGTTGTAGAACAGCTAGAAGAGTTTTTGGATCACGTGATGTTAAGTAAACTATCCAATGACTTACATGACGATGCTAAAATTGTTTACGGTCTCACGGTCTATTCTTTACTCCCAAAGTTAAAAGACCACATTATAACATAACAAACATTTAAAGATTTTCAAAGAGAAATCATAATTCCCAGGGACTTTGTCAAAGTGTTTAATAATGAAGCGATTGAAACTGAGATGAGTAAACCATAGAAAAGGGAACTAGGCAAAGGATTCTACATTCCAGATGATAACGATAACAATTTTTTTTTTAAGTTCTCTGCTAACATTAACTCAGTGAAACGGAAGCCGCTTGGTGAAAATTTCATCACCCCCCCCCTCCACAACTTTAGAGAATCTGGTCTAACATGGCAGAAAAAAAAAAACCCATTAATTTAGGTGATTTATATACTCACGATGAATACATAGATATAGTTATGATTCTGTTGATGGCGACTGCGTCTGTGATTGTGTTATTGCTGAATACGTTTACTGGAGAATACGGAGTTTACTTCAGTCACTTTCCATTTGAATTAGTTTATCCGATACAATCACTGCATAAGCTTTTAAATTATTAACATTTTTATCAAAATTCATTTTTACGGTGATATCAGTTACTGATCCTTTGATTTTATCACTTTGGTTATGTACATCAACAAAGTATATTTGATAGTAGTCCTTATAATCAAAAGGTGTCGTCTTATTAACACTAGACTCATCTTTCTGCTTTCTAAATAATGATGATTCGTGTTCAAAGCCATAAACCTTACCTTATCATAATATGTTTGACAAAATTCAAATATGTGTTTAGGTGAAATAGAAAAAAGCAAATGCGGCATTTACCTTTTCAACAGTATAATAATATCGAACACTAAATCCATGTTTTTTTTCCAAAATGGTCACTGCCTTCTCTATACCATAATTGATTCAACCCTTCTGTCTTTTCAAAACTTTCTGGATATTTTAACTAACCCATCATAGCATCGCCTCACCGGTCTTATCTATACTTTCAATTTCTTGTCCACTGCCTTTATATTTTATATTAGAGTTAAAGTTATATCTATCGGCCTAATTACTTTTAAAGTTACCTTGATTTCTAACTAACTCAACTTCAATTTCTAAACAACTTTCTGAAATATCTAGAAAGACATCTTGGTAATTAATCCTTATTTTTTTCCGCCGCTTTGATTTAGATTAGCACTGCCAGAATCAGGTTTATATTCATGATATTCATATTCATTAATACCGAGGTTTAGTTTATCCATTTTTATAAGAAGACAATTTCATCATTTGTAATGTTCGATTTAGAAAAGGCAATTACTGGTATTTGTTTTTTATTTTTATTAAGATTAACATTGCGTGTTTAAGCGGAATAGAAAAACTAAATGCGGCATTTACCTTTTCAACAGTATAATAATGTTTAACATTAAATCCATGTTTTTTGTTCTCCAAAATGGTCACTGCCTTCTCTATACCATAATTGATTCAACCCTTCTGTCTTTTTCAAAACTTTCTGGATATTTTAACTAACCCATCATAGCATCGCCTCAGCAGTTTCAAGTCTGCACGGAAAAACAAAGAGAATTTATCAAACTCTTCTTGATCAGGCGTTTCATTTTCTTGATTACCAACACTAAACTTCACTTTTTTCTGGGGATGATATTACATAAAATCTTTTGTTTTTCAAAAATTAGAATCCAAAATGGTTTAGGAGTACCGTATCTAACCTTTCAATAGCCATATTTAATCCTTCGATTAGAAGATATTTTGAGTTTTCTTAAAATAAGTAACCTGAAATATAGAATGTTGAGCCAACTGATAAATCTTTCAGATCATTGATGTCATTTTTAAACTCAAGAGCTGTTTGACTAATTGCCTTTTTCTTTGCACCAATAAAATACTCACAATGATGTTTTGTTAATACTGTTAATTCCTCGTATTGTTTAACTGGAACTAAATTACCAAACATTTTACCTGAGTTAAATATTCTCAATATATCAAATGAATCATCTTTACAACTAAGTGTATTATTTCTAACTTTATATTAATATCCCAATCGTGTTTATCTTTAATCAGTTTCCATTTGTTATTATGAAACACAACATTCTATTTAGTATTCTTTTCTACATTTTCTTTATCAAACAATTTTAGATCATCTGATGAATTAATTTAATTTCTATTATATATTCCAGTGCTACATAATCGAAAACCATATAGCCTATTCTTTTTCCTTGATTATTTAAACAGATATGACCGCAAATATAACCAGATTTCTGAATTTGATGAATATTGTATTCTATCTCTTGTCCTGGATAATTTTCTAATTCTAAAACGGGTTGAATACCATATGAATCAAAATAATATTTTTCGTTGTTATCTTTGTCATAACAAACCCAGTGTGTTCTTGGCGATGATGAATCTGCTAAATTAATTATTCCCGATTCTTTCTTACGCGTACTAGGGGGGGGGGGGAGGGGGCAGTTTATTTCTTTAAAATACTCCTCTGAAATTTTAAATTTTTAATTGTCTGACAGCGTCTATTAAATCATTACTTAACGGTTTATTAGGAAGAATTATATTTTTAACACTTAAATATTCAGGCATGTATTTACTTATCAAAATGGAAATATATTGTCTCAAATATAAAAGAAAACAGATACTAAAAGTATTGAAAGAGTTTTAACTAAGAATAATATAAATATGTTTCAGGGTAACTGTGTCGTATGCGAGGCTAAGAAATCTAAAAAAAAATAATTTAAAAATGCGAAGGATTAGTAGACAAACTGCCGTTTGAATTCCATTTGCCATTCAATGAATAAAAGTACAATTTTATTTGAATTCCATTTGCCATTCAATGAATAAAAGTACTATTTTATTTAAATTCCATATGCCATTCAATGAATAAAAAGTACAATTTTATTTGAATATCATTTGCCATTCAATGAATAAAAAGTACAATTTTATTTAAATTCCATTTGCCATTCAATGAATAAAAAGTACAATTTTATTGGTCCAGGTACTAAATTAGAACGACGTTTAAATTCAGATAATACACCAAAGGGTTATTCAATTCCTATTAATGAATTAGATCTAATTGCAATGAGACATGTTATTCCAAATTTCCAACTTCTAAAGATAGAAACAAAATTTGTGAGACAAATATGTCAAAAGAATTAAAATCTGCCAAAACGAAAGGGTAAAAGAATGGATCGATAAAAGAGCAATTACTAACATTATCGGTATGAAGCGAACCCTGGGATTTAGTACCAAATGACTAGAAGAAAGTAAACCGCTTTCATCTGACCTTGCAAATGACCTACATAAACCAATCATTAAGAAATTTCCTAAAAGGAAAGTTATATCACATTGCATCGACAAAATATGGGCGGCAGATCTTGTTGAACCGGGCAGTGGACAGGTAAGCACCTGTACGGGGAGTAGATGATCCCGCTCTCCACGAGTCTCCTGCTGTTTTGCAGGTCGGTCTTGGCTGACCAAAGGCTAGGCAGTTAACCCTGACAGAAAATAACAAGGCCTGGTAGAGGGCCTCAAGGTGGCAGCCCCACCATCTACCTAGGGAAAGGTGGGTTAATCCCCTTTTTTTCCGAAACCTAATTGATGCAGAGAAATAAATATAATATAACCGGCTTGACCTTTCAACGACGAAAATGGAAACGAACACAGACTGTCATTTTTGGAACGTGGAACGTTAGGGCAATAAATGGAAAAGAGTTAGAATTAGTTTGAAGAAATGGAAAAATTCAAAGTAGACATTTTGGCTATTACAGAAACAAAGAAAAAGGACAAGGAATAGAAAATGTAGGACCGAATCATATTTTAATCTTCTCAGGAGTACATGTCAAAGATAGAGCTAGAGCAGGAGTAGGTCTCCTATTGCATAAAAGGCATGAAAAGCTATTAGAAAGCTGGAAATTTATAAGCCCACGGCTATTAAAGGTAAATATTAAACCAAAAGGAAGAGAAATTAAATTATTAATAGCTTATGGACCACACGAAGACGCCAATAAAGAAGAAAAAGATACCTCCCAAAACGATTTACAAATAGCTGCAGAGAGTCTTAAACCCAAACAGGAACTAATGGTTTTAAGAGATTTAAACGCTAGAATAGGCAACAATATAGAAACATCAGGATGGATAATAGGTAAAGAATGAGAGACAACAACTTCTCCAAATGCAGAGAGGCTAATAGATTTTTGCCTAAAGAATAACATGAAAATAGTCAACACCTGTTTTCTTCATAAGGATATCCACAAATATACAAGAGTAAATGAAGACAGGTGTGAAAAGTCAATGATAGACTACACAATAGTTAGCAGCTCCTTCTTTTTACAGTACATTGGATGCAAGAGTAAACAGAGGAGCAGACATTTTAGTGATCATCACCTAGTGATTGCCAAAATGAGATTACTGACTGAAGAAAACAGAGAAAACAGAGAAGAAAGCTACTAAACTCAAAACAGAGGAACTAAATAAACCAATAGTATACCAATCTAGGATAAAAAGATTTATCAGTGAAAGGCAGCTGGATCTGAATGATAGCACGATAGAACAAAAGTGGCAATTGTATAAAGAAACGCTCCTCAGTTGTACTGAAGAGGTCTGTGGTACGAAACGAATTAAAGAAAATGACAATATGGTGGAATGAGAATATCAAAGCTAAGATCAAAGAAAAAGAAAGATGCCTGGAAGAAATACTTACAAACAAAGAGACCAGAGGATAGGATAGATTATGTGAATAAAAGAACTATTGCCAAAGAGGAAGTGAGGAAAGCAAAACAGGAACAATGGGAAGCGTTTGGACAAAGACTCTCAAGAAAGCTTTCAAAAGGATATCAAAAGCTGTTCTGGGGTGGGGGGGCAATGAAGAGCATAAGAAAGACTAAAGCATACCCAATACGACAAATTAAGAATGCCAAAGGAGAAAGAATGAAAGAAGACAGCCAAATCATAGAAGCGTGGCGAAAGTATTTTTAATAATTACATAATCCCTCCAGAACATATGAAACAAGGAGTAAGATCAATTAGTAAGAGTAACAAGTAATCGAGAGGGGACGGTTGAAGATGTAGATATATCAATGGAAGAAATCCAAACAGCTCTAAGAAAAGTGAAATTAGGAAAAGCCCCAGGAGCAGATCAAGTTTATCCAGAAATGATTAAAAACCAAGAGAGAGGGCACATAAACTACTACATGCAATATGCCAACAAGCATGGAAATCAAAACAGGTGCCAGACGACTGGAAAAAGGAACGGTAGTACCAATACATAAGAGAGGATCAACTATGGAATGCTCAAACTATAGGGGTGTATCACTACTTAGCGTTTCAGGAAAGTGTATGCCAGAATATTGGAAATGAGCCTAAGGAAACAAGTAGAGGATCAGATTGAAGAGCATCAAAGTGGATTTAGACCAGGATGAAGTGTATAAGACCACACATTTACAATTAGACAAATAATAGAAAACTTCATTGAGTGAAACATTGACTTGCACCTGTGTTTGATTAACTTAGAAAAGGCATTTGATACTGTGAGGAGGAAGAACTATGGCAGTCCTTAAAAGAACACAATGTAGAGCAAAATTTAATAGAAGCCGTTACAAGTTTTTTTTTACAATAAAGCAACGTGCAGTGAGAGTAGCTGAAAAAATATCTACAGAACTGGATGTAGATGTAGGTGTAAGACAGGGTTGTATCCTTAGTCCTCTTTTGTTTATCACATTTATGGATTCAGTTGCAAAGGCATGCTCAAAAATGAAGAAAATGAATGTATGTAGGTATGTGCAAGCTCAAACCAGTAAATGTATCAATGCTTTCATTTGCCGATGATTTAGTTCTGTTTGGAAAATCAGAAAGGGATCTAAATAAAAGACGAATGAGAGTAAATGCAAAATAAACTAAACAATGCTAGTAACTAGGGAAGTTAAAACACAAAATCTTGAATTGGGCAGGGGAGAGTTTAGAACAAGTTGACATCTACAATTACCTAGAGTAATGATTAACGCATTGGGAAAACTAATACAAGATACCAGCCAGAGAATCAAAAAGGCAAGTGCAATATATAACCATTTAGGAAAGGCATTTATAGGTAAACAAGAATTGTCAACAAAAACAAAAATGGCAGTATACAATACAGTTTATTGTCCTACTCTCCTCTATGGCAACGAAACCTGGACCTTAGACAGTAGAGAATACAGTAAAGTACAGGCAGCTGAAATGAAATATCTAAGAAGAGTAGTAGGGAAAACTAAAAGTAAAAGAGACAAAATCAGAAACACAACAATAAGAGATCAAACCAAAGCAGATGGCATAAAAACTAAGATAGAAATAAATCAATTGAGATGGTTTGGACATGTTAACAGAATGAATGACAATAGAATAGCTAAATCAGTATAAAGTGCTAAAGCCCAAGGTAAAAGACCAAAAGGCAGACCTCGGAGAAAGTGGGAAGAAGATATAAAAGAGGCATTGAAGAATAGAAATTTAACTTTTTTGGAAGGAAACAGAAAATGTCAGGACACGGCATCCTGGAGAGAAAGATCATCTCAGGCATCTGAACCCATACACCGAAAGGTAGAATGGGAACTGATAAAGAAAGGAAGGAAGATCTAGTTGAAATGCAAAAGTAATCAAAACATAATAAACACTTTAAATATCTACTGACTTTTATTGATGTTTTTTGTAAATATGCTTGGGTAGTTCCATTAAAAACTAAAACTTGATTAGAAGTAACAAATGCTTT
The DNA here is from genome assembly GCA_037039925.1 of Doris montereyensis. Taxonomy (NCBI): domain Eukaryota; kingdom Metazoa; phylum Mollusca; class Gastropoda; order Nudibranchia; family Dorididae; genus Doris; species Doris montereyensis. Next base: position 49,231 of record JAXRKP010002370.1, read on the forward strand.
TAAACAGATATTTAAACAAAGAAAACCAGAAAAGATATCGGTTGACAAAGAAACCGAGCTTTATAACAAAGCTTTTAAAGATTTATTTAATAAAGAAAAAGATAGAGTTATATTCTACACATAAAAAAGAACAATCCTGCATGAAAGATGTAATAGAACTCTTAACCTTAAAAGAAAAAAATATCCAAACATTTCGCTGCTTTTATTTCCCATGCTGTCTCAGTTGGTTTCTCTTCTTGCTTGATAGTAGTAGTAGTAGTAGTAGTAGTAGTAGTAGTAGTAGCAGCAGCAGCAGTAGTAGTAGCAGTAGCAGCAGTAGCAGTAGTAGCAGCAGCAGCAGTAGCAGCAGCAGCAGCAGCAGCAGCAGCAGCAGTAATAGCAGTAGCAGTAGTAGCAGTAGTAGCAGTAGTAGTAGTATTATAGCATTAGTAGTAGTATTATAGTAATAGTAGTAGTAGTAGTAGTAGTAGTAGTAGTAGTAGCAGTAGTAGTAAGTAGTAGTAGTAGTAGTAGTAGTAATAGTAGTAGTAGTAGTAGTAGTAGTAGTAGTAGTAGTAGTAGTAGTAGTAGTAGTAGTAGTAGTAGTAGTAGTAGTAGTAGTAGTAGTAGTTGTAATTAGTAGTTGTAATAGTAGATTGGGTATAGCAGTCAATGACGATGTTTGCTCTATGCTGTGTATTCTGACAGAACGAATGTCAGAAGGAATCTCGGTGTTGATAATTTGTTTTGCAACGTCTCTCCATGTGTCTCCATCTTGTGCTAGAAGCAATTAGGTCTCTTTCTGGTTTTAGATGTGTTGTGTGTATATGCCTTCCTCATTTCGATTTCTGTTCCTGAGTCTGGATGTTTGTACATGTGTAGTTTTGTAATTCGTGATTGACTGTCGTTGCAATGATATCGGTGTTCTTTGACCCTTTTAACTTTAACTGATAGGTCTAAGTCGACAGCGGTCGTATAGATCGTTGTTGCTGATTGTTGCATTCTTAACCAACGTTATGTAAGTACTGTTAGACGATATTCAAACTGTTGCTACCATTATCGATTCCCCAGATCGAAGGCCTTTAGTGGTTATGATACAATGCGATGACCAGCCGACCCCACGCCTACCGGCAGACTTGAAAAATCTTCCATGTCTGAGTTTAGGAAATCCAGGCGATGAATTTCCCAACTTGTTTCATCTCAAGGAAAACCCAGGACGAGGCCGACAAAAGTTCTGACGTCAGGGAATTTGTCCAAGCTTATTTCGAAGGGAATGACGACAACGTTATGACGTTATTCAAACATCTGACACGTCATAGACATCAGTAGACGTCACACATTTTATTTCTGCACTCAATATGACGTACCAGTCGATTTTTTTTGGGTCTTTCAAAATACACGTTTATTTGATGTGCAAACGTCTTAACGTGTGTGTTTTTAGATTTTGATGATTATTTCAATCCTTTCAATTAGGGCTTCAGTATGAACAATTTTTCTTTGACCCATGATAACTTTTAATTTTAAACACACCATGTTTTCCGTATTTATAACATTGATATATAAAGTAAAGCATTTACTTTTTTTTACCAATGGATTTGCTTGGTTTAAAGCAAACCATATTAAATATTTTGTGTCTCAACCAAGATTTTCTTTCAGTTAGATCATTTCACAGATCCCTTCTACACCAGATCACACAATTACCCAGCTCACTGTGACAGCGTAGCACAATTGGATCATTTTACTGATCCCTTCTACATCAGATCACACAAGTACCCAGCTCACTGTGATGGCTTATCACAGTTGGATCATTTCACTGATCCCTTCTACATCAGATCACACAATTACCCAGATAGCACAGTTGGATCATTTCACTGATCCCTTCTACATCAGATCACACAATTACCCAGCTAGCACAGTTGGATCATTTCACTGATCCCTTCTACATCAGATCACACAATTACCCAGCTAGCACAGTTTGATCATTTCACTGATCCCTTCTACATCAGATCACACAAGTATCCAGCTTAATGTGATGGCTTAACACAGTTGGATCATTTCACTGATCCCTTCTACATCAGATCACACAATTACCCAGCTCAATGTGATGGCTTAGCACAGTTGGATCATTTCACTGATCCCTTCTACATCAGATCACACAATTACCCAGCTAGCACAGTTGGATCATTTCACTGATCTCTTCTACATCAGATCACACAATTTCCCAGCTAGCACAGTTGGATCATTTCACTGATCCCTTCTACATCAGATCACACAATTACCCAGCTAGCACAGTTGGATCATTTCACTGATCCCTTCTACATCAGATCACACAATTACCCAGCTTAATGTGATGGCTTAGCACAGTTGGATCATTTCACTGATCCCTTCTACATCAAATCACACAATTACCCAGCTCACCGTGACAGCGTAGCACAGTTGATCATTTCACTGATCCCTTCTACATCAGATCACACAAATACCCAGCTTAATGTGATGGCTTAGCACAGTTGGATCATTTCACTGATCCCTTCTACATCAGATCACACAATTACCCAGCTAGCACAGTTGGATCATTTCACTGATCCCTTCTACATCAGATCACACAATTACCCAGCTCACTGTGATGGCTTAGCACGGTTGGATCATTTCACTGATCCCTTCTACATCAGATCACACAATTACCCAGCTTAAAGTGATGGCTTAGCACAGTTGGATCATTTCACTGATCCCTTCTACATCAGATCACACAATTACCCAGCTAGCACAGTTGGATCATTTCACTGATCCCTTCTACATCAGATCACACAATTACCCAGCTTAATGTGATGGCTTAGCACAGTTGGATCATTTCAATGATCCCTTCCACATCAGATCACACAATTACCCAGCTCACTGTGATGGCTTATCACAATTGGATCATTTCACTGATCCCTTCTACATCAGATCACACAATTACCCAGCTCAATGTGATGGCTTAGCACAGTTGGATCATTTCACTGATCCCTTCTACATCAGATCACACAATTACCCAGCTAGCACAGTTGGATCATTTCACTGATCCCCTTCTACATCAGATCACACAATTACCCAGCTTAATGTGATGGCTTAGCACAGTTGGATCATTTCACTGATCCCTTCTACATCAAATCACACAATTACCCAGCTCACTGTGACAGCGTAGCACAGTTGGATCATTTCACTGATCCCTTCTACATCAGATCACACAAATACCCAGCTTAATGTGATGGCTTAGCACAGTTGGATCATTTCACTGATCCCTTCTACATCAGATCACACAATTACCCAGCTAGCACAGTTGGATCATTTCTTCATTGATCCCTTCTACATCAGATCACACAATTACTCAGCTCAATGTGATGGCTTAGCACAGTTGGATCATTTCACTGATCCGTTCTACATAAGATCACACAATTACCCAGCTAGCACAGTTAGATCATTTCACTGATCCCTTCTACATCAGATCACACAATTGCAGCTTAATGTGATGGCTTAGCACAGTTGGATCATTTCACTGAGTCCCTTCTACATCAGATCACACAATTACAGGTCATTGTGATGGCTTAACACAGTTGTATCATTTCACTGATCCCTTCTACATCAGATCACACAATTACCCAGCTCAATGTGATGGCTTAGCACAGTTGGATCATTTCACTGATCCCTTCTACATCAGATCACACAATTACCCAGCTAGCACAGTTGGATCATTTCACTGATCCCTTCTACATCAGATCACACAATTACCCAGCTCACTGTGACGGTGTAGCACTTGTTTTTTTTAGTCTTCCGAGGTTCATTGAGGATGAAGTGTCAGATTGTGTGCTTATTTAGATTTTAATGATTGCTTCAATTTTTATCAAATCAGTTTTCCATATAAATCATTTTCCTTTGACCGTTGATAAACTGTATCCACTACGTTGTCCGTATTTATTACATGGATAAGTATCCGTTGCTTGTTTTGCCAACTGGATTTCTCTCTTTTGGTTTAAAACATCATAACAATAACATGACTGTCTTGTGATGAGGGTGAAGTCTCAAACCTTGCTTTGCTTGACCTGTCGACGGCATTTGACATCATCGACCACAATATCCTTTGCTAGTATATATGTATTAGTAGTAGTAGTAGTAGTAGTAGTAGTAGTAGTAGTAGTAGTAGTAGTAGTAGCAGCAGCAGCAGTAGTAGCAGCAGCAGCAGTAGCAGCAGTAGTAGCAGTAGTAGTAGTAGTAGTAGTAGTAGTAGTAGTAGTAGTAGTAGTAGTAGTAGCAGCAGTAGTAGTAGTAGCAGTAGTAGTAGTAGTAGTAGTAATAGTAGTAGTGAGCTGGGTAAGTGGGTGGCATTGTATTAGAATGGTTCACACCCTATCTAACTGTTAGAAACCAATAGTTACCATCAATGGAATGGAAAGGCATCTACTTGCTTGCCGTAAAAGTTGGGGTTCCACAGGTTTTACAGCATACCTTTAGGACATGTTATTGAGTCCCATGATAATATGTAAGCGTAGTGATATTCCGCTATATAACGTTGCTCCTACCTAATGATATCATATCATATAATTGTCACTTTTATAAATTTTGAACATAAGAAAATTGCTGAAATGAAAAAATCTCTCCCACCAAGATTTCTTGAGGATAAAGGAAGTAATCGGACACACAAAACAACCGTGCAGGGCTAGGAACATGTCAGACAAAATGGTGGTCAATAGCAGAAGGCAAAGAAAAGAGGGACATGGTCATCAAGGAAGTAAGGCGTGAAGAGGACACTAAGCGAATTCGAAAGCAGTCCAACAATCTCAGCAAGACCATTGACAACCTGGGGAAAACCACCTTGCAGAGGAGCCTGACATGGAATTATGTTATACTATGGCAAATGCCTTGCAGACGGGCCTAACCTGGAATGATCCATGGCAAATGACGCCATTACGGATACATTTCATAATGCGATGAGTGTATGACATCTGACCACCAAATGCAACTTTGATGAATTGGAGAAAGACGAGTGATGTAACCTGTCCATTCTGCCACAGCAAAAACGATTCAGAGGCAGAGGAATTAATTTGTTTAATTAATTTGTTTTTATTTATTTCTCATAAAAGATACACGATCCATTGTATTTCTTCGTACCCGCCTTAAATAAAGATTTGATTTGTTTAGATATATCAAACTATGTCTATTGTACATTTCAACACCTGCAATTCGTATATGTATGTGAGTGGGTGGTGTGTGTGTAATACGATGAAGGCAATAAAGTAGAGCGTTTTAGGGCAACAACTTTCTTTCTCAAATCTAATATTGTTGCTACAGTGAATGAAAGATTAATTTGAAGAAGAGAAAGCAGTGGGTTAGGGAAACTGTGCCTTCGTTAAAGGAAAATAATCTTTAAAGCAAGATCGCTGGAGGGCGTGTGGTTAATTATCATCGTTGATAATAAGACCAAGCATAGAGATATACATTACATTATCCCTGTTATATAGGCCTAGATGTGATAAGCTGTTTTGTGACATCATCCTTGCATTGGATTTATACGCTGGCCGTTTCTCCTGTATAGCTTTTCGATCGGGTTTAAGGACACAAAATCATGAAATAACTATTCAATAGCTAGAATACTAGACATATAATTTTAAGAAATACACAGGCATTAAGGTCCTCATCTCTCTTTTATTATTGAACCGGTATATATC
>JAXRKP010002371.1:0-12500 GCA_037039925.1 Doris montereyensis
ATGTAATTTCGTTGCCGTAACGATCTTGGTATTCCCTGAAAAGGTGTACAATGTGTAAAACAATAGCTGCTAATTAGTTCAATGGTGGTCCCAAAATCTACTGCATGTTAAAACGGAAATGCTTTGTGTTGGAATGGAAGCGATGCTGTTGTCGTGTTGGCATTGTTACTTTTTTTTGCATTCATAGCCATTTTCTAGGAATTCGTTTCTTTGCTTTAAAAGTCGCCCTTTATTTCTTAACATTTTAATGTAACATTTGGTACAGATGTTGCTCGACCAATCAATACAAAACGTTTGGTAAAGAATTGTTGTTTTTGTTGTTGATTATAATTATTATATTTTAATAAATGTACATTTTTGTGTCCAAAATTTTAAAATAAAATATTATAATTTTTACACGGTATTTAAAAAAATTATTAAACAATTCTATTTGTTCGTTTAACCAAAAATATCACTTTGGCACGATATAGACGCTGTATTGACATGTACATATACACCATTTGAGAGAAATTGATTGAAAAAATGAGAGGCGAGTCTCCGCCAAAGAATTGTAAAAAATCTAAGATGGCGACAGTTACAATGGCAACCGAAATCATTCAACTATTGATTAAGACAGTTCAACCCAAACACCATAGCCACTACATCTATTTACATGAGATTGCCTTAAATTCATAGATTAAGATTTAAAATCCCCCCCCCCCCCCCCCGTCTATTTTAACCGTTTCGGTCATTTTTATGTACCATATTGTATTGTCACATAAAGAGAAAGGTTTGTATCATAATGTGACAATCAAATTCTTTCATTCCTAACCAGAAGTCAACTGAAACCCTCGTTTCTGTACCAGGACTGGATCCGTCATGCGCAACGTGAGCATCTCAATACATGTATATCCGAATCCTTTCGCCGTATGCAAATGGTATCGACTCTTTTGCTTTATTTTTTGCCGTGTGTATCTTTGTTTATCCAGGGTTTCTATTTGTTTTTCGTTTGCTTTATACCAGTTTCATTTAAGGCTTGTGTTGTTTTTTTTAAATTCTTGTTTTATTTCTTTTGCTTTGTTTTTTGTCCTGATGGGGTGGGGTGGGGGGTGGGGGGGGGGGGGGAGTTCGGATTTTTGCGTGATATGTCTTGGTTTTAGTCGAACAAAAAATAAGAACAAAAAACAAACAATTTATCATTTGTAGCATGTTTTGTTTTGTTTTTTTCTAGAGACGGAAACCGTCAGGACATTGGTCTAGCAGGAAGCCTCCATGAATTTCTACTGGCTCTACATGGCAGATTTGGACCTATTGCCAAGTTCTGGTATGACAAGACTTGTATCGTTAGCATCGCCTCACCGAAGCTGTTTAAGGAACATCATCACGTCTTTGATAGACCAGGCAGGGAAACCTTTTTTTTAAAAATTTACATACTAAAAAAAACCTTCTTCTTTTTTGATTTACATACTAAAAAAACCTTCTACTTTTTTAAATTTACATACTAAAAAAACCTTCTTCTTTTTAGTTTACATAATATTAAAAACAAACCTACTTTTTCAATTTACATACTAAAAAAAACTTTTTTTAATTTACATGCTAAAAAACCTTCTTCTTTTTAAATTACATACTAAAAAAACCCATTTTCTTTTGTAACTTACATAATAAGAAAAAACCCTTCTTTTTTAATTTACATACTAAAATATAAAAAAAAAAATTATATAATAAGAAAAAAAACCCCTGTGGTATCAAATGGTTAAGCAATTAGATTTACACCCATGGGTTACCTAAAAGTAATGTTATTTGTTGGGTTTTGTTTTGTTTTGGAAGAAATACAGACTAGAAATACTGATGAACTAAATGTTTTGTTTTTTTTGTACATGTATTACAGTACACATTATACTACACTCTGATAACGTAGAAGGTGATACAGTGGTATTGACGTATCATTCTTTATTTCTTTATCAGTTTCCATTCTACCTTCGGTGTATGTGTTTCGATGCCCAAAATGATCTTTCTCCAGGTACGCTGTCCTGGCATTTTCTGTGTCTTTCCGTAAAAAAAATACATTTCTTTGCTTTAATGCCTCTTATATGTCTTCTTCCAATTTTTTCTGAGGTCTGCCTTTTTGGTCTTTTACCTTGGGTTTTTGTCACTGTATACTGCTTTAGCTATTTCATTGTCATTTATTCTGTTTACATGCCCAAACGATCTCATTTGATATATTTCTATCTTAATTTTTATGCCATCTGCTTTAGTTATATCTCTTATTGTTATGTTTCTGATTTTGTCTCTTTTAGTTTTTCTTCCTACTTTTCTCAGATATTTCATTTCAGCTGCTTGTACTCTACATTATTCCCTACTGTCTAAGGTCCAGGTTTCGTTGTCATAGAGGAGAGCAGGTCAATAAACAGTGTTGTATACTGCCATTCTGGTCTTTGTTGACAATTCCTGTTTGCCTATAAATGCTTTTCCTAGATGGTTATATATTGCACTTGCCTTTTTGATTCTCTGGCTGATTTCTTTTCTTACTTTTTCTCTGACTTAATCATTACTCCTAGGTTATTGCAGCTTTGAACTTGTTTTTAATTTTCCCTGCCCAATTTAAGATTTTGTGTTTTAGCTTCCCTAGTTACTAGTATTGTTTTGGGTTTTTTTTGCATTTACTCTCATTCCTCTTTTATTTAGTTCATTGTTCATAATGTTGATATTTGACGGAGGGTCACTTCATGATTTACCAAACAGATCTAAATCATCAGCAAATGAAAGCATTGACTCATTTACTTGTATGGAGTTCCACATACCTATATTCATTTTCTTCCTTTTCGAGGATACCTTTGCAACTAAATCATGAAATGTGATAAACAAAAAAGGATTTCGGAAACAACCATGTCTTACTCCTATATCTACATCAAATATGTTTCCAGCTACTCTCAATGCACGTGTTGGTTTATTGTAAAAATCTTTAATGGCTTCTATTACATTTTGCTCTACTTTCTCTTTCTTTATCAGTTCCCATGTTACCTTTCGATTTATGTGTTTAGATGCCCGAAATGATCTTTCTCCAGGTACCTTGTCCTGGCATTTTCTGTGTCCTTCCGTGAAAGTTACATTTCTTTGCTTAAATGCCTCCCTTATATCTTCTTCCCGGTTTTTTCTGAGGTCTGCTTTTCGATCTTTTACCTTGGGTTTTAGCACTGTATACTGCTTTAGTTATTCAATTGTCATTCATTCTGTTTACATGCCCAAACCATCTCAATTGATTTATTTCTATTTGAGTTTTTTATGCCATCTGCTTTAGTTATATATCTTATTATTATGTTTCTGATTTTGTCTCTTTCAGTTTTTCTTACTACTCTTCTCAGATATTAAATTTCAGCTGCTTGTACTTCTAGAGAAGAGTAGAACAATAAACTGTATTGTATACTGCCATTTTGGTTTTTGTTGATAATTCTTGCTTACTTACAGATGCCTTTCCTATATGGTTATATATTGCACTTGCCTTTTTGATCCTTTGGCTGATTTCTTCTCTTACTTTTCCATCTGAGTTAATCATTACTCCTAGGTAATTGTAGTTTTGAATTTGTTCTAAATTCTCCCAGCCCAATTTAAGATTTTGCATTTTAGCTTCCCTAGTTACTAGCATTGTTTTGTTTTTCTTTGCATTTACTCTCATTCCTCTTTTATTTAGTTCGTTGTTCATAATGTTGATACACGACTGAAGGTCACTTTCTGATTTTCTAAACAAAGCTAAATCATCGGCAAATGAAAACGTTGATACATTTACTGGTTTGAGCCTCCACATACCTACATTCATTTTCTTCATGTTTGAGGATGCGTTTGCGACTGAATCCATAAATGTTATAAACAAAAGAGGACTTAGGAAACAACCTTGTCTGACTCCTATATCTACATCTAATTCTGCAGATATGTTTCTACTCTCACTGCACATGTAAGTTTATTGTAAAAACTTTCAATGGCTTCTATTAAATTTGCTCTACGTTGTGTTCTTTTAAGGAATGCCATAGTTCGTCCCTCCTCACAGTGTCAAATGCCTTTTCTAAGTCAATAAATCACAGGTGCGCGGTAAATCCCAGCTAATGCTATCCATTCAATTCAATTAGCTTTATTATTCCACAAAAAGGAAATTATAAGTGTGTTAACACATATTCCGATATGAGTGTAAGAATACATAAAAAGGTTTAAATTGAAGCAGATTTAACTTAAATTAAACATTAATGTGTAGATTTAGGAGAAATACACAGGTAATAAAAAGCTCCGTTTTAAGTATGATACATGTACTATGATTGAAGATACCGGTACTTCTAAACAAAATCTTCTAACCCCTTACAGTAAACCACCTAGAATCTAGGAAGGTGGATTGAATAAGTCATAGACGTTCATGTAAATTTAGATATAAATACTTTTATATTCGTGGGTGTATTGACAGTAGCGCAAGTAGTCGATGTTTTGTGTCCATGCAGCTTATCAATATTTTGGTGGATTTCTGGAAAGTAGCCTACTGTAATGAATAATGACGTGAACTAAATATTGAAACTTCGTTGCGTTATGAACAAAGGAGACACAAATACAAAGGAAAAGAAAGAAGAACCCTCCCCCCCCAAGCTTGTGGCACCACGCCAGATATCGTTTCGAACCCACGATCTTTTGCGTCTATACCCATCGCTATGCCATGAAAAGAGAGCTCACTAGATCTGCATGTCCCAACCTTGATAAATACGCTGCTTTCAAATCGTATCTAGGAACATAATGTAGTTTAGTTAGCATGGTTGGACGTGCACTATCCTTCTGGTCCTTTATATTTGCCTCGTATTTGATCCCACGGGCCTGGGTGTGTGTGTGTGTGGGGGGGAACTCGATATTCCAGAGGCAATGTGTCGGCCTCTCAACCAAAAGATAGCGGGTTCGAGCCCCGCCAACGGTTGAAACATTTTCTCCAGAGTTTTTTCCAGCAAAACCTACCCCTAACCTCTCCCCCACACATACACCCACACACAATAAATACAACTCACTACACGTGAGCATGTGTTGCCGTGACTGTACTCATAACAAAGAATAACATGATAACACAACCAGTAAGTACTCTGTTATCCCTCTGTTTTCTAATGTTACATAATATTATCATATCCCTTCCACGTAACCCTTTATTCTTGTTCATCTTCTTTTTCGATTGCTTCTGTTACTATACACACGTAATGGCATGTAATCTCTTTTTTAGCTCTACTGTTTGAAACCTTCCTTCCCATCTTCGGGTCCAAAAGTGTGCAATATTCCAACGGCTCTGACGGGCGTACCCAAAGACGTCACTACGATCGAGCGTTTTCTCATGACATACTTCCTAGGTATTGCACAGCTTTCCAGAAGGTATAAACAAGAGAATCCAATGTCATGTTTTCATGTCCAAGTTATGGTACTTTATTAATGATTTTGAAATGGGTTTGTTTTCATTATAATTGACCTTTTTTAGACAGTGTATTATTTTATCTCATGTCCTTGTCGTAGGATGAAAAACGTCATAAATATATCTATACCCAAGACAATAAGCCACCATCAAAGACATACAGGTGGCTACAACAAAGAAAAACTCACTATTCGAAAATCTGAAGTCGACACACATCTGCACTCTTTTTTTCCCATCCGCCACTCTTATCTCGAACTCTCTCAGTCAAGATATCACCGATTCTACTAGTAATACTAGCATTGACATATTTTGGAGATCAATCTCTTAGGACAATAAACGATGTGTGTGTGTATGTGTGTGTGTGTGTGTGTGTGTTGGTCCTCCAAAAGTGGGGTTTTCACAGACATGAAGATGAAAACGGAGAAGAAGAAGAAGAAGAAGAAGAAGAAGAAGAAGAAGAAGAAGAAGAAGAAGAAGAAGAAGAAGAAGAAGAAGAAGAAGAAGAAGAAGAAGAAGAAGAAGAAGAAGAAGAAGAAGAAGAAGAAGAAGAAGAAGAAGAAGAAGAAGAAGAAGAAGAAGAAGACGAAGACGAAGAAGAAGAAGAAGACGAAGAAGAAGAAGACGAAGAAGGAAGACGGAAGAAGGAGACGGAGACGGAGACGGAGACGGGAAGAGGAAGAGGAAGAGGAAGAGGAAGAGGAAGAGGAAGAGGAAGAGGGAAGAAGAAGAAGAAGAAGAAGAAGAAGAAGAAGAAGAAGAAGAAGAAGAAGAAGAAGAAGAAGTAGAAGAAGAAGAAGAAGAAGAAGAAGAAGAAGAAGAAGAGGAAGAAAAAGAAGAAAAAGAAGAAAAGAAGAAGAAGAAGAAGAAGAAGAAGAAGAAGAAGAAGAAGAAGAAGAAGAAGAAGAAGAAGAAGTTTTAAGATGAAAAGTATGAAGTATTTTCTGAATTCTGACGTAGTAAAGGAAGATTTACCCCTTCTAAATGTATCTATTGAATACACTATTTAATGTCGAGGTTTGTAAGCCTCACGAAGAATGGCTCTCATGGTGTCGCTGGTATCGAACATTATACTAATCTTATTATAGCCTGACTGATGGTAAGGCTTTCATTGTAACGTACGTGTAGAAATACGTTTTGTATGGCAATAGACGAGGTGTCAATTTTGTTAAGATCAATACGTCTATTCTATGGTAAAAATTAATCGGTGTTTGCATTCGTTTTCCTACTCTTAAACAATAAGACTTTTCGATGGTTATATTGGTATATAATGATAAAGCTCAATATGGCAACTGTTTAATGGAATTAACGTAAGTTAAAGCTCAACATGACAACTGTTTAATGAAATTAATGTACATTAAATCTCAATATAGCAACTGTTTAATGCAAATTACATACGTTAAAGCTCAACATCCGGACAGTGGACAGGTAAGCACCTGTACGGGGAGTACATGATCCCGCCCTCCACGAGTCTCCTGCTGCCTTGCAGGTGTGTCTTGGTTGACCAAAGGCTAAGGGAGTTAACCCTGATAGAAACAACCTGCTGCCTTGCAGGCCGGTCTTGGATGACCAAAGGCTAAGGGAGTTAACCCTGACAGAAAACAACAACCTGCTGCCTTGTAGGGTGGTCTTGAATGACTAAAGGCTAAGGGATTTAACCCTGACAGAAAATAACAAGGCCTGGTAGGGGGCCTCAAGGTAGCAGCCCCACCATCTACCTAGGGTACAGTGGGATAATCCCCTGCTTATCCAAAACAACCTGATTCAGAGAAGTAAAAGAAATATAACCGGCTTGATCTTTGGAAGACGAACTTGAAACGAACACGGACTGTGATTTTTGGAACATGGAACGTTAGAGAAATAAATGGAAAAGAGTTAGAATTAGTTGAAGAATTGGAAAAATTCAAAGTAGATATTTTGGCCATTACAGAAACAAAGAAAAAAGGACAAGGAATAGAAAATGTAGGACCGAATCATATTATAATCTTCTCAGGAGTAGATGTCAAAGATAAAGCTAGAGTAGGAGTAGGCCTCCTAGTGCATAAAAGGCATGAAAAGCTACTAGAAAGTTGGAAATTTATAAGCCCACGGCTGTTAGAGGTAAATATTAAACCAAAAGGAAGAGAAATTAAATTATTAATAACTTATGGACCAAACGAAGACACAACTAAAGAAGAAAAAGATATCTCCGAAAATGATTTACAAATAGCTGCAGAGAATCTTAAATCCAAAGAGGAACTAATGCTTTTAGGATATTTAAACGCAAGAGTAGGCAACAATGTAGAAACGTCAGAGGAGTAATATGTAAAGAAGGAGAGACAACAACTTCTCCAAATGGAGAGAGACTGCCAATGGGAAGATTTTTCGAGAGAGACTCATAGATTTTTGCCAAAAGAATAACATGAAAATAGCCAACACCTTTTTTCCTCATAAAGGTATCCACAAATATACAAGACTAAATGAAGACAGGTGTGAAAAGTCAATGATAGACTACATAATAGTTAGCAGCTCCCTTTTTACAGTACATTGGATGCAAGAGTAAGCAGAGAAGCAGAAATGTTTAGTGATCATCACTTAGTGATTGCTAAAATGAGATTACTGACTGAGGAAAACAAACAGAAAAGCAAAGAGAAGAAAGCTCTAAACTCAAAATAGAGGAATTAAATAAACTAGTAGTAAAACAGGTATATCAATCTAGGATAAAAAGATTTATCAGTGAAAGACAGATGGATCTGAATGATAGCACAATAGAAGAAAAGTGGCAGATGTATAAAGAAACACTTTTCAGTTGTACTGAAGAGGTCTGTGTTAGGAAACAAATCAAAGGAGATAGGAAAAGAACAGCATGGTGGAATGAAAATATCAAAACTAAGATCAAAGAAAAGAAGGATGCCTGGAAGAAATACTTGCAAACAAAGAGACCAGAGGATAAGATAGATTACGTGAAGAAAAGAACTATTGCCAAAGAGGAAGTGCGGAAAACCAAACAGGAACAATGGGAAGAGTTTGGACAAACACTCCAAGAAAGCTATCAAGGAAATCAAAAGCTGTTCTGGGGGGGGGCAATGAAGAGCATGAAAAAGACTAAAGTATGCCCAATACGACAAATTAAGAATGTCAAAGGAGAAATAATGAAAGAAGACAGCGAAATCAGGGAAACATGGAGAAAGCATTTTAACCAATTACATAATCCCTCCAATGAGTAAAGATCAATTAGTAAGAGTATCAAGTAATCCAGAGGAGACAGGTGAAGATGTAGATATCTCAATGGAAGAAATTCAAACAGCTATAAGAAAAGGGAAATTAGGAAAAGCCCCAAGAGCAGATCAAGTTTATCCAAAAATGATTAAAAACCAAGCGAGAGAGGCAGACAAACTACTACATGCAATAAGCCAACAAGTATGGATGTCCAAACAGGTGCCAGACGACTAGAAAAAGGGAACGGTAGTACCGATACATAAGAAAGGATCAACTATGGAATGCTCAAACTATAGAGGGATATCACTACTTAGTGTTCCAGGAAAAGTGTATGCCAGGATACTGGAAATGAGACTAAGGAAAAGAGTAGAGGATCAGATTGAAGAACATCAGAGTGGATTTAGACCAGGAAGAAGTGTACAAGACCACATAATTACAATTAGACAAATAATAGAAACATTCATTGAGAAAAACATTGACTTGCACCTGTGTTTTATTGACTTAGAAAAAGGCATTTGATACTGAGGAGGGACGAACTATGTCATTCCTTAAAGGAACACAATGTAGAGCAAAATTTAATAGAAGCCATTAAAGGTTTTTACAATAAACTTACATGTGCAGTGAGAGTAGCTGGAAATGTATCAGAAGAATTTGAGGTAGATATAGGAGTAAGACAGGGTTGAGCTTAAGTCCTCTTTTGTTTATAACATTTATGGATTCAGTCGCAAAGGCATCCTCAACAAAGAAGAAAATGAATGTAGGTATGTGGAAGCTCAAACCAGTAAATGTATCAATGCTTTCATTTGCCGATGATTTAGTCTTGTTTGGAAAATCAGAAAGTGACCTTCAGTCGAATATCAACATTAGGAACAATGAATTAAATAAAAGAGGAATGAGAGTAAATGCAAAGAAAACCAAAACAATGCTAGTAACCAGGAAGGTAAAACACAAAATCTTTAATTGGGCAGGGAGTTCAAAGCTACAATTGTGGGATGCCTGAGGTAGTACTTAGATCTAGATTCTAAATATTTCTCGTTTGTTGTCTGACGAAGGGTTATATCCGAAACGCCATGTGTTTGTGCTGTCTTTATTAGTGGAGTTGTCACTTAATGTCATATTTCGCCTTTGACTTAACTCCACTTTGGAGCTTGTATTAATTACCTATGAGTAATGATTAACTCAGAGGGAAAACTAAGAGAAGAAATTAGCCAGAGAATCAAAAGGGCAAGTGCAATATATAACCATCTAGGAAAGGCCTTTGTAGGTAACAAGAATTGTCAACAAAAACCAAAATGGCAGTATACAATACAGTTTATTGTCCTACTCTCCTCTATGGCAGCGAAACTTGGACTTTAGACAGTAGAGAATAGAGTAGAGTACAGGCAGCTGAAATGAAATATCTAAGAAGAGTGGTAGGGAAAACTAAACGAGATAAAATCAGAAACACAACAATAAGAGATCAAACCAAAGCAGATGGCATAAAAACTAAGATAGAAACAAATCTATTGAGAAGGTTTGGGCATGTAAACAGAATGAATGACAATAGAATAGCTAAATCAGTATGCAGTGCTAAAGCCCAAGGTGAAAGACCAAAAGGCAGACCTCGCAGAAAGTTGGAAGAAGATATAAAAGAGACATTGAAGCATAGAAATTTAACTTTTTTGGAAGGAAACAGAAAATGCCAGGTCATGGCATCATGGAGAAAGATCATCTCGGCCATCTGAACCCATACACCGAAAGGTAGAATGGGAAATGATAAAGAAAGAAAGAAAGAAAGCTCAACATAACAACTGTTTAATGGAATTAACATACGTTAAAGCTCAACATGACAACTGTTTAATGGAATTAAGGTACGTTAAAGCTCAACATGGCAACTGTTTAATGGAATTAACTTATGTTAAAGCTCAACTTGACCACTGTTTAATGGAATTAACGTATGTTAAAGCTCAACTTGACCACTGTTTAATGGAATTAACGTATGTTAAAGCTCAACTTAACCACTGTTTAATGGAATTAACGTATGTTAAAGCTCAACATGACAACTGTTTAATGGAATTAACATACGTTAAAGCTCAACATGACAACTGTTTAATGGAATTAAGGTATGTTAGAGCTCAACATGGCAACTGTTTAATGGAATTAAGGTACGTTAAAGCTCAACATGGCAACTGTTTAATGGAATTAACTTATGTTAAAGCTCAACTTGACCACTGTTTAATGGAATTAACGTATATTAAAGCTCAACATGACAACCGTTTAAAGGGGGGGGGGGGGGGGGGGCGGCACCTGACGTGATATTTTTTTTTTTTGCTTTTGAGTTTAGGTTTTTGCTTTTAGCATGTACATGAGTAACTGTCAAAATACAGTCATGCGATATCATTGAAAAGGTTGTAGCGTCCTTGGTTGCCATAGAAACGGCCACCATCTTGGATTTTGACCCGATTTTCAAAATCTATCTCCTCCCTTAGTTCTGAATAAAATCACTCAAGTTTGTGCAGATCGTCTTTTCCATTCAATATCTAAAAGAGTGACATCAGGTTTCTTTGGACATTTTTGATAGTTTTTTTTAATGAATTTTTCAAAATACTTTATATCGTCAATGTACAAACAAAAAAGTTTACAATATATACATTTATAAAAAAACCCGACGTCATTCTATTATCATTGACAAGAGGAACCTGTGTGTCAAATATAATACAAATCGTTCGCTAAATGGCTGAGGAGATAGAATTTTAGTGTGGAAACAGTACATTTCAAGAAAAATGCAAGTAGAACAATCAACAGAAAATAACACAAAACAAACGCTTCAGACGTGTTTCCCTTGTTGTAGCATCCCCTTTACTCTTTCGATAGTCTCTGGCATTGTATTTATGTAAATAGGATTATAAATTTAGGTTTAGATGTGCACTGTTGTGAAAACAGACGTCGAAATGACCTGTTTTTGTTTTTTTCCCCTCTATATCCTATGCTTGTGCACGTGTTTACATACACACTGACGCGCAACGCCTCTTATATCACACAGCGACGGGAGACGCTCAGATTGTCGTCGGCAAACGACGTCAAATATCGTGTGCTGCCACATTTGGCGATTAACCGCCAATATACGGGTTTTTACTGCCATTTTCTCAGTCAGTGTTAGGGTAATATACGTAAAACTTTGACTGTTTTTACCTACCCTTGCCTACAAAATATTTTGTAAAAAACAAGTATACGTCATATAGACATTTTCTGCCATGAACTTGTTGATAAATGATCGTTCTACCGGAATGCAAAGAACAGAAAATCAATCCTTTGGTCCAAAACTCGCCAGTCAAGGCCCTACCCCCCCACCCCCAATGGAATTAACGTATGTTAAAGCTCAACATGACAACTGTTTAATGGAATTAACATATGTTAAAGCTCAACATGGCAGCTGTTTAATGGAATTAACATATGTTAAAGCTCAACATGACGACTGTTAAATGGAATTAATGTTGATTATCTGTCAGGTTGCTGATTCCATAGAGCAGGAATGGCTGACTTTGGGGCCAGATGATCACATCCGTGTCACGAAGTGTGCCAATCATTACGCTCTCAAATGTGCTCTCTGGGCTCTCCTTGGGGACAAGTTCCAGTACGACAATGTTGTCGCACAGTTCAAAGACTCTATGAAATCGTACGTACACTACGTCAAAACACGTTATGGGCTTGTATACCGGCATGACCAAGCAATGATATATTTTTTATTAGTCAATCCAATCAGCACACATGTGAATGAATACATTGTTTAATACTTTATCATATGTCATTTTGAAGTAGAAATAATCTGTACAGGCTTATTGTTTTATTAGCATCCATTGTTTGTCAGTAGACCCTTAATAAACTGCCATTATTTTTTAAATAATGTGTTTTGGATATAGCAAATACA
>JAXRKP010002371.1:17500-25000 GCA_037039925.1 Doris montereyensis
TTGGGTGGGTGTGTGTGTAGGTAGGTAGATAGATCGATAGATCTATAGATAGTAAGATAGATAGACAGTGAGAAATAGATAGACAGACAGACAGGCATATAGACAGACACAGAGACGGATACACAGACATACAGAAAGATATATGGAGAAATATAGTGGTAGACCGACAGACAGATAGATAGACAGACAGAGAGACAGATAGACAGACAGACAGATAGACAGACATATAGACAGACAGATAGACAGATAGACAGACAGATAGACAGATAGCCAGATAGACAGACATACAGACAGATAGACAGACAGATAGACATATATATATATATATATATATATATATATATATATATATATATATATATATATATATATATATATATATAGTAGATAGATAGATAGATAGATAGATAGATAGGCAGAGAGACATACAGAATAGATAGACAGACAGACATACAAATAGATAGGTAGACATATAGATAAACAAACAGATAGATATACATATAGATAGACAAACATATATAAAGATAGCCAGATAGACAGGTAAACAGAGAGATATATAATTGATCGATAAATAGATAGATAGATAGATAGACATAAATATAGATAAAAGTAGACAGGTAGACAGGTAGACAGATATATAAGTAGACAGATGGGCAGAATATAGATCAGATAGATAAATTTGTTAGTAAATACCTATCAATATGTTGTATATCATATTATGAAAATGTCTAGGTCTTGAAATATTGGAAAAAGGATTGTTTAATACAGACATTTCGGATGAGAACGGTCTCGAAGGAAAACGACTCAAAGAAGGTGTGTATATTTTGTTACTGCAACGCATCTGAATAGCGAGCTTGCGCATTTTTTCATTTTATATTTCGTTGTAACAGGTAAATTTAGTTGGTATCGCCTACGAATGATAATCTCCTATATTTCGTTGTAACAGGTAAATTTAGGTGGTATCTCCTACGAATGATAATCTCCTATATTTCGTTGTAACAGGTAAATTTAGGTGGTATCTCCTACGAATGATAATCTCCTATATTTTGTTGTAACAGGTAAATTTAGGTGGTATCTCCTACGAATGATAATCTCCTATATTTCGTTGTAACAGGTACATTTAGTTGGTATCGCCTCCGAATGATAATATTCATTGTAGCATCGAACTTCGATCGTAAGCATTCAGAACTTAATAAACTTAATGTTAGCAGGGGTGATAAAGTCTGTCTTGAATTTGATGATTTCATTTCAATCCAATGTAATTCTCACACCAAGAGTTGTAGAAACAAGAGCGTGATTGAAAACAAACAAATTTTCTGAACACAGCTTCCAACAGAAGCCGATACCTTTTCAAAAGTTTAAAAATGTAGTGATTACCCGACAAGAACAATACAAAGCAACACATTATATTTTACACTGATGGTGGTTTGAAATGACCTTAGAAGGGCTGTGATGTAAATGAATTCAATGTCATAACAATCTGTCTCATTCTGAACGCCTTTGCCCCATTGTCAAGGAAGATTCGAAATATCCATCAATCCCTTGGACAATAAACATAATTATCTTTATACTGAATATTATTATGATGCTAGTCTCAAGCCTGTTGGAAGGCAGAGAGGAAATGTGAATAGCTTGTATCGATTGTATAAAAAAACCCAAACTAATCGTGTCTCTACTTAGGAGCTGCTCGCTATTCGGATGTTAGACAATCCATTGTTTGGAGAACGGTAGAGGTACAATTTGCTCGCTATTCGGATGTTAGACAATCCGTTGTTTGGAGAATGGTAGAGGTACAATTTGCTTGTTATTCGGATGTTAGACAATCCATTGTTTGGAGAATGGTAGAGGCACAATTTGCTCGCTATTCGGATGTTAGACAATCCATTGTTTGGAGAACGGTAGAGGTACAATTTTGCTTGTTATTCGGATGTTAGACAATCCGTTGTTTGGAGAACGGTAGAGGTACAATTTGCTTGTTATTCGGATGTTAGACAATCCATTGTTTGGAGAATGGTAGAGGTACAATTTGCTTGTTATTCGGATGTTAGACAATCCATTGTTTGGAGAATGGTAGAGGTACAATTTGCTTGTTATTCGGATGTTAGACAATCCGTTGTTTGGAGAAAGGGGTAGAGGTACAATTTGCTTGTTATTCGGATGTTAGACATCCATTGTTTGGAGAACGGCAGAGGTAATATTTGCTTGCTTTTCGAAGGTCCTCTGATTTGTTTCAATGTTATAAAGTCATGAACAATAGAAACAATTCTTGTTTACCTATAAATGCATTTCCTAGCTGGTTGTACATTGTCATTGCCTTTGGATTGTCTGGCTGATTTCTTCTCTTAGTTTTTCCTCTGAGTTAATCATTACTCCTAGGAAATAGTAATTTTGAACTTGTTCTAACGCATCTTTACCCAGTTTAGAGTTCTGTATTTTAGCTTCCTAGTTACTAGCATTGTTTTGTGATTTGTTGCTTTTATTTTCATTCCTCTTTTCTTTAGTTCATTATCAGAATGTTGATATTATATTGAATGTTACTGTCTAATTTTCCCAATACAGCTAAATCATCAGCAAATGAAGGCATTAGCAGATTTAGTGGTTTGCATATCGTAATTATACGAAGAATAAAAATGCATTGTTTTTAATTGTTGACAAAAATCAAATTTTTGATATCACCCACCTTTAAATTCGACTTAAAAAGGTTTAAGCACCGACTTGATTAATTGTCGTGCTACAGATACTGAATCCTTACCCACAGCTCTTGCAAGTATACAGTCTATTGTCAAGGAATCGAGTCACGCAATCAGAGGAGCCTGACCAAACAAGGAAATAAGTTGATTGACATTCTCATCGAAGTGTGCCCTGACGAGGAGGCCATTTTGAATAATGCTGTGACGTATACTATTGAGGATTTAAATACGAGTGGCAATGGTGAGAACATATTACTCTTCGATGGCGTCATTGCCACTGGATTTGATGTTTGATTCGGTTTGCTTTGATGTTTACCCACATCCACGGCAAATATGACCTCGTTAACTTGGGTAGGATAATTTAAATTCCACCCAAACTGCCCTGGAACCTTTTTGTCGCCGTGTCTCCGATGGGACTAGATATCAATCCAAATCTGAGACCATGGGGGTCGAGGGTAGGGGAGGAGGTAGGGGATGGGGGTTTACTCGAAAACACCCGAGAAAGCTTTTCACCCTTTCTGGCACAAATCCCGATCTCTTGGTGGACAGGCTGATGCCTCGCCTCTTGACCATCCAATCCCTCATTGCCTCTAGAATAGTGTTTCTCATTCATTGTCTTGACCTCTAGCTGCTGGTAATAAATCAATCTCAAGATGAGCACATTTCTTTTCCCCACATTACCTCTATCACCAAAATTGATAACATCCGTAAAAGTTACAGTCTTGGCCTACATTTATTTTTAAATATCAACTCCTAGATGATGCTGAATTTCAGCCTCTATTTACGGTTGTTCGAATTAAGGTGGCTGCTTCTCAACCGAAAGTCATAGGTGTGTGCTCTACGGACTGAAACATTTGGTCGAGTTTTTGTTTAATAACCGGCCCACAACCTCAATACACCAGGCAGGTGGATCGCCATCTAGTCCCATAGGAGATGGGCGATAAACAGGAGGTCCCGTGTGTAGATAACAACACTGTGCGTGTTAAATATCCCTAAATATATTTACAGGGCAGTCAAGGCCAAATTTTAAAAAAATCCTACTAAAATCCCTGAGACCACCTTAATGAGGATGTAGGTATCATCTAAATCAATCAATCAATTGATCAATCAGTCAATCAATATTCATGTCAACCCAGCAGCGAAATGGGTAGAATAGTTTATTAAGGTGGCTTGGAAAGAGTGGCATTTAACCATATCATATCGAAGGTTTGAGAACAATTATAACTCTACCACCGATCACTAAACGATTGACATAGAGTATAGGACTTAAATTTATTTTACTACCAGATATATGTACTATAATTTTTATATGTTTAGTCTTTGGATAAAGTATTGCTTAAATATAAAGTCCTTCCTATAATTGTCCTAGAACTTCCCTTCAGAGGAGAGGAGCAGAATAGGTACCGTGCCGTTTCTCCATCCATGCGTGTTGTAAAAGGCGACTGAGGATACCCCACCGTGTCTGCCGCTGGTTTTAACAGGGCAGGGTGTCGCCTATGTGTTCCAAGCCCTTGAGTGGCGCAAAGACGACATCTCTTTTCTCTTACTTTGTTTTCTATCCATCCCTTCTTTCGTGCTCTATCGTCATGTCTTAATCTTCTCTTTTTCTTTCTTTTTCTATGTCCTGCCTTTCGGGATCTGAATTCCCCTTAGTGGGCGTGACTCATAGTGCAGCGGAAAGGGGATCCTGGAGATTAAGGTGAACTACCCTGCGGGTTGGGGTGGGGGTTCTGCTAAGCCCGGCGAAAAGTGCGGCCTACACCCGTTCAATCGGGTTGGATACCATGTCGATATGGTGTCTGTGAGTCAGCAGATTTCGTTCTGATGATCTTTTAATTGAGGTCGCATCGAAAGATAAGCCATCAAAGCTGCTCTGCACATAGCGTTTTGGTGATATCCATTGGACGTTGAGCCTCACCAGAGCCTCAATAGTTCTAAAGGGTGTCGTCAAATCCCGTGATCTAGATGGATACACCGGATGGGATTTGGTGAGTGAACTGGATGAGGTTACCCATCCCGAGACGAAGAATTAACCAGAAGGGAGTGAAGGTCTTGAACTTTTTTACCCAAACAACGAAAAGGGTTTGATTGTCAGATATTTTGTCCTAAACCGGGGGAGGAGGTTCTTTAAGGGTCATCTGTTCGGCCATGAAAAGACGAAGTATCGTCGAGAGGCCGTTTGCCCCGCTGTGGGAAAAGATGGGTCATTTGCAAGAGCAATGCTCGTGGGAGCCCTGTTTAAACTGCCGAGTGGACCCTCTGCCTCGTCCAAGGACTGTCCGAGATGTCAGGAGAAAAGGCTTTCCTTCAGTATAGGCACAACACGGTGGAACGTTTCCATAGGCTAGAACGACTCTTCTCGTTGAATCTAGCTGCCTCTGTACAAGGCAGGGAAAACCAAAGCCGCTGCTGTTTTGGGAACAGACGCAGTGACTCAAAGATCAATTTAGTCTTGTCGTCCAAACAAGGAACAAAGCAGACCACACCAGTGGTCAGCGGGTACAAATTTCTTTCTCAAAGAACATGCTTGCTGTTCTCTCAAGTGAGAAAGACAAAAATTTCCTGATCCATCGTCTTCACATACCCCATTTAAAAATACCCGGATCACCCTTTTGTTGGTGGCGACCCACCCTCCTCACCCCTTGTCCCTATTCTACCCCGACCCGCCTCCCTTCCTCCCAGACCCCAGTCACTTCGTCACAACCTACACCCTCTGTTCCCATTCTCCACCACCTTCCTCTTTCCAAATAATTCCAATCCCACCTTCCCATCCAAATCCACCCTCCCACTCCCCCTCCCCGTAATCCCAAACCTCCTTCCACTTACTCCTCCTTCAAGACCATTTGCGAAGGAGGCGCAAGAGCAAAATACTCAGCAACCATCAAAGGCTTCATCCCCATGGACGAAGCCGCCGGTGAAAAAAATATGGAGGTTTGAAGACTGGTGCTCAGCTCTTCTTCAATAAGTACTTGGTTCACTTTCAATTTCAATTTCAATCATCTTTATTGATCCTTTGAAAAAAGGAAATTATACTTGTGTTATCACAATTTCCGTTTGAAAAATAAAAGAATACATCAATGCATTTAAATTAAAAACAAATTTAACTTAGTTAATCATTAAATGTTTAGATTTTAGGAGAAGTATACAAAAATTCAAAGGTGGGTAAATAAATAGTGCAATGAAACAATATACATTTTTTTTTTAAAATAATTAAAAAGATAGAATAATTATAGTCAAATCAGTTTAGCTTCATACACATTCATTAACTTATCATAAATCATTCATTCACCATCCATCAATTTATATTTCTTAAACATTGTGAGGAAAACGCCATTGTGCTTTCAAAGTAAGGTATGGTCAAACTTTCGTATGGCGCTTGGAAGAAAAGATCTAAAATATCTCTCGGTGCGGGATTTTAAATGTATAAGTCGACCGCTTCAACTACTTGTTTTGGGTATGGAGAAAAGAGGGTGGGTGCTTTAAGTATACTCCTGAGTTTGATCTTACATTGAATCTCATACAGATCTTCAAAGTTCTCCGGCTCTACATTATTTATGAGTTTCCCTATGTGTTTCAGTGTCTATTAAATTTCTTCTTTTCTCTATCTCTTGTATTTCCTCCTCATGCAATTATACTAAAAAAAACAACTACTCTTTATGCAAGCTTGATGGAAAAGTCTTATTAGAGTGTTATCAATTTGAAACTTATAAAGCTTCCTCATAAAATGCATTCTTTTGTTCACGTTCTTTAAAACTTTATTTTTGATTTTTTTGTCATTCTAGCTTCTCGTCAAAAATTATGCCAAGATATATATATTCATAAACTTTTCTTAACTGTTTCATCTTTTATAACAATATCATATGGATATTATTTATCTTTCTAAAATCAAAAATCATTTCTTTTGTTTTGTTAACATTAAGTTGTAAATAATTGTCATCACGCCATTTTACAAACCTTTTGATTTCTTGAGCATAATAGATTAGATTTACTTCTGACCTGATAAGAGCTTGGATAGATATATCATCTGCATATTATATTACTGGGATGTTTTCAAACGCAGTTTTACAATCATTAGTGTAGCTAGAAAAGTATAGGTGCAAGGACAGTCCCCTTGGGTGCTCCAGTATTTGTTACAATTACTGGCGAGTCAAAATTCCATTCCCCAATGTTCAGCTTTTCTTTTAAACATACACACATGATTAATATCGATACTTTTGTGCAGTGGAATGTAACAGGCCTAAAAGCAAATTATAAAGAGCTGGTTTTGCTTTTATGGTTCAAAAAGACCTCTTGCCCCAGCATTGCAGGAAAGTAAAAATAATAAAGTTGTCAGTAAACAGATACACCTGTATACAGGGTAATAACACTACCCTTTTACTCCGTGAGTTTTGTCGCTGCACCCAATTGGAGTTAAACACCAGTATAGATATATAGTGGCTGCTTTATCAACCTTCATCCTATAAATCCTTCACTTTTTGTTTTATATATATTTCCTTACCAGCATCAGTTAACACAATCATTGATTATATGGAAATCCTTTTATCTCAACTTCCTTCTCCTTTCCTCCTTCTTGGGGATTTCCATGCCCATTACTCTCTATGGGGCGATTCCCGACTAGACAGTTGTAGGCGAATGATAGAGATATTGATCTGCGACCATGATTTAATTCTTTTAAATTTAGAGAAGTAAAACCTTTTCATTTAGTCTATCGATCAGTTTCATCAAGTAGCCTCTCCTCTCTCTTGCTCTATACTTCTCATAGCATCTTCGTGACGATCTCTGTGGTAGTGACTTCCAACCTTATTGTCTT
>JAXRKP010002371.1:32500-47500 GCA_037039925.1 Doris montereyensis
TAACTAGGAAGCTAAAACACAAAATCTTAAATTGGGCAGGAGTATTAAGAACAAGTTCAAAGCTACAATTACCTTGGAGTAATGATTAACTCAGAGGTAAAACTAAGAGAAAAAATCAGCCAGAGAATCAAAAAGGCAAGTGCAATATATAACCATCTAGGAAAGGCATTTGTAGGTAAGTTAGAATTGTCAACAAAAACCAGAATGGCAATATACATTACAGTTTATTGTCCTACTCTCCTCTATTGTAGCGAAACCTGGACTTTAGACAGTAGAGAATACAGTACAGTATAGGCAGCTGAAATGAAATATATAAGAAGAGTGGTTGGGAAAACTAAAAGAGATAAAATCAGAAACAAAACAATAAGAGATCAAACCAAAACAGATGGCATAAAAACTAAGATAGAAACAAATCAATTGAGATGGTTTGGGCATGTAAACAGAATGAATGATAATAGAATAGCTAAATCAGTATACAGAGCTAAAGCCCAAGGTAAAAGACCAAAAGGCAGACCTCGGAGAAAGTGGGAAGAAGATATAAAAGAGGCATTGAAACATAGAAATTTAACTTTTTTGGAAGGAAACAGAAAATGCCAGGACAGGGCATCCTGGAGAAAGATCATCTCTGGCATCTGAACCCATACACCGAAAGGTAGAATGGGAACTGATAAAGAAAGAAAGATTATTATTATTATTATTATTATTATTATTATTATTATTATTATTATTATTATTATTATTATTATTATTATTATTATTATTATGCAAATAATATTATAATATTATTATTATTATTATTATTATTATTATTATTATTATTATTTCTCCAAGTTTTATAATGATACTGCTATCGCTGATATCTACCAGGTACTTGATTCAAGTGGTAGACGAGACCATGAGGTGTGCTGTGGTATCGTGGGCGGCCCGTGTTCAGGACTGCGACAGCCATCTTGGAGGATATAAAATTCCGCCAATGTAAGCATTTGAAACGAGAGACAAATAGAAAAAGATCTAAGGGTGTGAGAGAGTGTTCAAGGTGTGGTTGAAAATCTTTTAAATTGAAAAAGGTTACAACTTTAAACTGCATCGTCATCATCATCATCATCACCATCATCAGCAGCATCATCATCATGATCATCATCATCATCGTCATCGTCATTATCATCACCATTGAGGGCAAGGTGGGGGCCTTTTAAACAAATGTCTCATCAAAGATTAATCAAAGAATGTATTTTGTGAAGCAACTAGTTCAGTTTAAAATTAATCCTACTTTGATAAAAAAATGTATGGAGCCATTATTGAAAGCGTTATAGCCTTTTGTATAATTGCTTGAGGCGGGAATATTAGAAAGGAGGATAAGAAAAGAATAGGCAAAACAATAAAAATAGTTACTCATAATGACTTGACAATCGTCTAAGAAATGTTGAATGAAAACACCTGTTTATAAAATCACAAACATTGCAAACGACAGACAGCTTCCACTATATCACGACATTTTAAACTCCCAAAGAAGCCAGTGATACATCTCAATCAAAATAATAGCGAAAGAATAATAAGATCATTCCTACCATTATGAATAAGGCTTAAAAATTCAAAGGCATAACTATGATATTTATTTACTACAAGCATGCTCATAAATAATGTTGGATTATGATTTCTCTCTAATTTATTATAAAGATGGGTCTCTTGAACTTCGACTGCGGTTAACTCAAAAACCACTGTATCGGTTACTGTTGATATAAAGCTCGATTATTATATCAAATTAGTACTCGATGCTGAAATTGCACGCTGTTTACGTCGTACTCGATACTGAATAATGACCGGAAAATTATAAGTTAGATCTGGTAACAATAAAAGTGTCGGCGATCGCAGGCAAAACAATATTTTCCCCACTGAATTAAAAACTGATTTGATCCAAGAGTTTATTTCTAGGAACCTAAAGCAGGCTATTTGAACTCTATGTACAAAATATGGAATTATGGGTGCAGCTGTTCCTGTTTATAAGCGGTCAACATTAGAGACGTTCAGCTTTATTTATATAGATATTGTCATGCACATAATGTATTCTTATATAACTATATAACATATCTGTGATGGGAGATGTACGTTTCTTCCCCCTGACGTTAATTCGGGCTTTGTCTGGTGTATTCCCCCCCACCTCTCCCTCCCTGAGAAATGAAGTAACGTATCTCTACTGTTTAACACTTACACTTCTCTCTGTGTATGTCTCTCTTTATTTCTCTTTCTCTCTCTCTTATTCTTATTCTTTCTCTTTCTCTTTCTCTTTCTCTTTCTCTTTCTCTTTCTCTTTCTCTTTCTCTTTCTCTGTCTCTGTCTCTGTCTCTGTCTCTGTCTCTGTCTCTGTCTCTGTCTCTGTCTCTGTCTGTCTGTCCATCTGTCTGTCTGTCTGTCTGTCTGTCTGTCTGTCTGTCTGTCTCTCTCTCTCTCTCTCTCTCTCTCTCTCTCTCTCTCTCTCTCTCTCTCTCTCTCTCTCTCTCTCTCTCTCTCTCTCTCTCTCTCTCTATATATATATATATATATATATATATATATATATATATATATATATATATATATATATATATATATATCTCTCTCTCTCTTTCTCTCTCTCTCTCTCTCTCTCTATCTATCTATCTATCTATCTGTCTGTCTGTCTATCTATCTATCTATCTATCTATCTATCTATCTATCTATCTATCTATCTATCTATCTATCTATCGATCTACCTATCTATGTATCCATCTATCTATATATCCGTCTATATATCTATCTATCTAACTATCTATCCATTTTATTTATCCGTCTGTCTGTCTGTCTGTCAGTCATTATAATAATAATAATAATAATTAATAATAATAATAATAATAATAATAATAATAATAATAATAATAATAATAATAATAATAATAATAATAATAATAATAATAATAATAATAATAATAATGTTATGTGTTTTATTCTTAATCTCCACCTCAGTCGTATATTATATAATTCTGAATTGGTCTCTCTTTGTGCTCCAATGACTTTGTTTTGCAAGTTAACTCTCAATCATCCCAAGATTGTTTTTGTCTTAGGAATTTTTCTACCAGATTTTGATTATGGACAATTTCATTGTTTCCCCTTCTTTGAGTAGAATTTACGTTCACTTAAGCCACCATTGTCAACAGGTTTTATTATTAAAAATTCAGAATAGTGCCGTTCCCCCTACCTGCTTAAACTCAATATTGAATACTGACTCTATCTGATATCGCACTTAATAACACCTGCGGTTTAACATGCTTGTATACTCTAATTTTGTGTTGGTTGCTCTATGAGCAAAGGTTCTGTTGCCATGCCACTAAACATGACCATAATTGAC
This sequence comes from Doris montereyensis, assembly GCA_037039925.1. Classification (NCBI taxonomy): domain Eukaryota; kingdom Metazoa; phylum Mollusca; class Gastropoda; order Nudibranchia; family Dorididae; genus Doris; species Doris montereyensis. Next base: position 35,862 of record JAXRKP010002371.1, read on the forward strand.
ACGTATGTAGGGTCTACATGATCCCAAGATCGTTTTCATTTCAACAATGTTTCTTCCAAAGATGACGTTTTATATAAGAACAAAAATATTGCTTTAACGTCTTTAAGTAGAATCTTTACCTTCCTCAACCGCGAGTTTCAACAGGTTCTATAATCGAAAAGTGGGAACACTGTCGTTCATGCCTAAGTCTCATCTGGGTTGTATCGATGACACTCAGGGTATAAACCTGTTTTTATTCCTTTTTAGACGATGTCACAAATGATTTATATACTGCATGTCATTATTTACTATAATAATATAAAGGTTTTACTAGTTTTAGATTGACAGAGTTATGTCCCCGCTAGTAATAAAAAACCCAACTTGTTTCTCGTCCCACGTAGACCCCTGTGATCCATGCGTTGGGTGTCGTACACCAAGATGTCACCATCTGGCCAAAACCGAGGAAGTACGCACGGAAACATTCATATTTGTTTGTGATCTGCCCATATACATATATGTCGATGTACATAATAAGAAGAAAATGCTTTACATAGGATATAAAGAAGGATAGAGAGATATAAAGATATATAGATAGACGAAAAGATAGACAAATAAATCATAGATAGATAGATAGATAGATAGATAGATAGATAGATAGATAGATAGATAGATAGATATATTGATATACATAAAGATAGATAGATTGATAGAAACCCAGACAGACAAACACAGACAGACAGTCAAACCGACATATCGACCGAATCGACAGACGGATCGGCAGACAGACAAGCAGACCAAAAGATTTGATAGATGCATAATATAATGATGAAATACGAATAAAACGTGTGAGCACATAATGTTATTTTCCTTCAAATCACCAACAGATTTGATCCAGAGAGATTCAGTGTGGACCACATGAGACACAAGGCTCCTTATTCATTTCCGGCCTTTGGCTTCGCTGGGAAACGCCCCTGTCCTGGTTACAAGTTTGCGTACTGGGAAGCTACCGTGTTTTTGGCCACTGTAATACGCCGGTTTGTCACACTGTTTAAACGTGTATGTCCACCTACAACCGTAATAGATTTTGTCACTTGTTCTAATTCAATTCAATTCAATTTTAAACATCCCCGAAAGATCAATTATTCTTTTAAAGTCCAACACGTAAAGCAATGAAATTACGTTATTAAAATCTACCCACACAAACACCCACACAAACATACACACACACACACACATATACACACACAAACATACACACACATACACACACACCCACACAGACATACACACAAACACACACACAAACACACACACAAACACACACACAAACACACACACAAACACACACACAAACACACACACAAACACCCACACAAACACACACACACAAACACACACACAAACACACACACACAAATACACACACAAACACACACAAACACCCACACAAACATACACACACATACACACGTACACAAACAACCACACAAACACCACACAAACACCCACACAAACATACACACAAACACCCACACAAACACCCACACAAACATACACACAAACATACACACAAACACACACACAAACACCCACACAAACACACACACAAACATACACATACAAACACCCACACAAACACACACACAAATTCACACACAAACACACACACAAACACACACACACATACACACACAAAGAACATTTTGAAGTCAAGACAGAACTAGCAGTTAAAAGAGTACGAATGTGACAGAGGAAAAGGAGGAAGAGAAGAATAAATAGGAATAAAGGTGAATGATATGAACTAATGAAGGATATAATCACAACGGATTTCAACTCATATCTAAATCTCCAATGATACGGGTTCTTTAAGAAACTGAACATTTCTGACATGCCATGCTTTTAATTGGTAATTCTTACTTAACTCCATCAATAATTGTTTATCATGGTTGGCTTGAACAAAAAATTAATATCGCGTGTGACATTATTTTTTATTGTCCTCTCTTGAATATAGTTGATACTAATGTTATCCATCATAAATTTGATGTTTAGTTAGTCAATTCTCTTTTTGAAATCGTCAATGATACTGTTCAGTTTAATTTCTGTTAGCAGTCTCTTCCAGTCTCACCAATATACTATTCAGATTTACAACTATGCTGTTATCATATTTGGAGATTAGAATCTTTTGCTTGATAAAAACTTGGATGGATTAAATTACAAACACGTAAATAATTCGAAAGCTTCAGGAAAAGTGAAAAAGATTGATGATAGATTTAAATCTTTATGACATAGGGAGGAAGAAAACTATAATGTTAGAAAATATACACGGAGTAAAAAGCTTACTCAAGATGTAATACAAATGGATAGGTTAGATTTCTTTCTTGTATCTGACAGTGTTCTTCATTTGGTTACACGCCCATAAATAAATTTCGCTTATTGATCTGACCACTTTATGATAGCTCTAAAACTAAACTTTGAACGCTCTTTCCGAAATAAAACATTCTTGGAAATCTAATAGCTCCTTACTGGGGAGCAAAAATGACATCAACCTTGTTCGGAAACTATCCAGCTCTGTCTTTTAACCAGAATAATTTCACAGGGATAAGTGATATAAATTATCAATCAATATTAAAGAACCAACTATTCTTTTAATGCTAATATTAGCAATACGAAACCAGACAGTCTACTTATCAAAGACATTATATAAAACGCGAAACGATCGTAAAGATAAAAAAAAAGTTAGAATCTGATATCGAATTATTAAATGATACTAACTCCCCAACTAACCAAGAGGCATTACTGATAAATAAAAAGGAGAACTGCAGAATTTGAGATCCAGATTATTAGAGGGTGTAATGGGCAGATCAAAAGCAAGATGGATGGAAGAGGGAGAAAAATTGACAAGATATTTCTGTAACTTAGAAAACCGTCATTTCATATCGAAAAGAATGACAAAGTTAATCAGAGAAAACGGTATGGAAATAGATCTAGATCAAATAGAAAATGTTGTAGAGGAAGTCAAATAATTTTATACACTGTTTAACTCTTCCAACAAATATAAATATATAAAGTACATTTATACATGAGACTCAGTGGTAATACACTGAAATTATGTGATGAAGATGCTTGTGTGCTTAAGGGAGAAATACAATATCATGAAGCCACTACTGTCTGAAGTGCAATGGATTTTTTAAAAGTCCGGGCTCTAGTGGGTTAATGGTAGCATTGTTCTTCTTTTTTTTTTTCTTCAAAATTTACATGTACATACATACATACATACATACATACATACATACATACATACATACATACATACATACATACATACGTACATACATACATACATACATACATACATACTTACATACATGCATGCATGCATAAATAGACACATACACACACACACACCCACGCACGTACGCACGCACGCACGCACGTACACACACACACACAGACAGACAGACACACACATACATACATACATACATACATATACACACACACACACATACCTAACGAATATAGTTAGCTCTTGGTAGCACGTTTCCTTTCATGGCGAGGTGGTGGGTGTCGATGCAGAGGTCGCACATTCGATCCTAATGGTGGCCAGGGTTTTTTTGCTGTCTTTTTACTTGTATTTGTCTCGTCTTTGTTCATATGGGGCTTAAATATTAATCAAAGTCATTTCCTTCACTTTCGACACACCCTTTGCCTCACTGTCTGTCGTTATGTAATGAAAGGTCACCTTATAATTTAAAAAAAGAAAAAGAAAAAGATAGAGGTTGAAAGGGATGGGAGCATCTACGATGGAGAATGTGTGCCGCCTCGGATAGGTTGCCTTGGGGACAAAATGCTTTTTTAGAAAAAATCTGTTTATCTTCTTGTTGCTATCATTCTTGTTGTTTTCTTTTTCATCTTAGGTTTCACCTGACGTGTTGCAACGAAGAACCTGTGAAACCGGTGTATGGCTTTGTCACTCATCCGGAAAGGGAAATTTGGATCAAAAGCGACCCAACGCAAGTAACTTAATATGCCTGCGAGCCTTTGAGGTCTTGAGATTGGCCTTCTCCACTCGACTTTTTTATACTGCTTTGAGTTTTTGGGGCTTTTTGGTTTGTTTTTTTTTTCAGTCAGAATTTGCAAAACGTTTTTGTTGCAAAATTGTTGGTAATCAATATTTTTGTTCCACTCGCTGCCGATGCTGCTGGTGCTGTTGTTGTTGTTGTTGTTGTTGTTGTTGTTGTTGTTGTTGTTGCTCTTCATCCTAATGTAAAGGCAAACATCGAGGCAAAGGGAATGTCGAAAGCTAAGAATAAGGCCATGAAAATTATCATGAGGACAAAGACGAGACAAATACAAAGCAATACACAGAAAAAAAAACTATTTGGGCCCCAGACAGAATCAAACCCCTGACCTCCTCATCGACACATCGTCTAGACGTGGAAAGGAATGGCGATGGGTGCTGACGCGAAGTTCACGGGTTTGATTTTGTCACGGGTTCAAACGTTTTCTTTTTCTTTTGTCTACTTGCTTGCATTTCTCTCGTTCCACGGGTTTCAATGAATCAATATTATATTATGTGTCCCTTATTGGTCGTTGGCATTGTCCAGTCAAGTCAATACCCACGACTGAGCATGCGCGTAAACAATGGGTACGTCAATGAGGTCCTATTTACACAAACATTTGATTTGACATTGGAGTGAAAGCCATATCATATTATCCCACTATATTCTACACAGCAAGACAGTTGCTAGCTGATTCGCCGTAGGTATTGTTGTATCACGTAAGATTCAATCTACAACTCCACGAACAAACCGAATAGCTAAGCTATCTAGTGTCATCATCAGCAGTCCACCATTATCTTCTTTCAAGAGAAGTTTTTGGTAAGTCTAAAAGAATAGCATCAGTTTGGCCTCGTTGATCGGGAGAATTACCGAAAGCGCTTATTGTTGTTATAAGTTAAACTTCGCAGCTTGGTTTTTTGTTTGTTTGCCTTTTGTCCAAATACATGTTAGATGCATGTTACTGTTAGGATAAAATCATGTTTATCTTGCTTATCCGTTCTATCAAAATGTAAATGACGCCAGGTAACTAAATTCCTCACAACTACGATGCCTTATGTGACTCTTCAACACCAGCTAGTAGGACTATGAACCATCAGACTGAATTCCTTCAAAGGGCACACTGTTTCAGTGTCGACGCAACGCTGAAAAGATCACAACTGAAATGGGCAGGCCATGTTCGACACACGAGTGACATCCGATTGCCCAAGAGACGCATGGAAAGCGAATTAAATTCAAGGAAAGCATTCTGTTAGAAGCTAGAAAAAGAGATCCAGAGCACCATCAAAGTCACTCTGAAACAATATAACATCGACGCAAATCTGTGGGAGGATGCTAGACCGACACCTATTGCAGTCTATGTGGAAATCTTGAGTCTCAACTTTGAGAGAAGGCGCATTAAACAACAACAAAAGAAGAGAGACAGTTCTGCAAAGACAAAGATCAAAAGAAAGCCTGTCAATACACATCATACCTATACCCCTCATTGCACAAGGAGGTTCTCATCAAGAATTGGGCTAATAAGCCACTTCCGCGCTCACTCAGAGACGACAACGTGAAGTCATGGTCTGACCACGTGAAGTCATGGTCTGACCACGTGAAGTCATGGTCCGACCACGTGAAGTCATGGTCCGACCACGTGAAGTCATTGTCCGACCACGTGAAGTCATTGTCCGACCACGTGAAGTCATGGAAGTCATGGTCCGACCACGTGAAGTCATGGTCCGACCACGTGAAGTCATGGTCTCTTCGACTACGAAGGACGAACAGCCACATGTCTAAAATATTGCGATATCTTAGAGTAAACGTGCTTAATTTTCTGATTTTGATCTGCTTCATTTTCTGTTAAATAATTGGAACTATTTCAACTACTAATTTGTTGTGTGTGTGTGTGTGTGTGTGTGTATGTGTGTGTGTGTTTGAGTGTATGATTGTGTGTGTGTGTGTGTGCCATTGGAAACTTCACGTGGTTTACGAGATGTACGGTTTCACGACATATAGATCTATATATATCTGCTTTTTCATATGCATATTATCAACATAATTCCAGATATTTCATATCTACCTGTTGCTTCATGTCAATTTTTGTTAAGTTAAAACAGCATTTTTAGGGTATGTTTTGATCCCCTGTTATAGATTAATTTCAAAATATTCTTTAATCAAGAAATGTTGTAATGAATTAAAACAAACTAAAGGAAATTGATGATGTGGCGTCAATGGACGAGCTGTTAGGCTGTCGGACTGGGGATCATGAGGTCCCGAGATCGAATCCTAGCAATGCCAGGTCCGACGTTGTGTTCCCTGGCAAAGACACTTAACACGCATTTCCTCACTCTACCCAGGTGCAAAGCACTAGCTTTGGAGTAAAAATATGTGTCAGACTAGTGTCCTGGGCTAGGATGTGATTGTTGTCACTTGTTCCGCTTCACGCTATAGAAACTGGGATAAACTCCAGCTCTATAGCCTTGAAGGGACTTAAAGGAAATTGATTACATTGCATTGAGGAGTTAAGCTTTTGACATGAGATCTTGTAATAAAGGATTTTCACTTTTCACGTTTGAAATACCAACGTTTCTTTATATTTTTATTTCAAATAGACGTCCATAGCTTTTGTTCTGTTTTTAATCTACACACTATCATGTCTTTCACTAAAAGTCTGCATGACTTAAGTCCTTTTGCATACTTGTTGAGATTTTCGTCTGATTTCTTCAAATTAATTATTTATGTTTCCTCTTTCAAAGTATGGCGTCGGTGGCCGATCAGCTAGGCTGCCGGACTGAGGATCACCTGTTCCGCTTCACGCCATTGAAACCGAGATAAGCTCCGGCTCTATGGGCCTTAAAGCTATTTTTTTAACTCTTTCAAAGATTACAGTTTCTTATTTTGTTAAAGTATTACTTTCTCTACAAGATGAAGGTTTATCTTCAGTTGTGAACCAAGACTACTGGAAATTATTTAAATGTTTATCATAGTAGTCTACTGCGAGAAGATCATGTTAAAACTGCGTCTTTTCGTACACATTGGTAGACTTCAAAAGAAGAATGCATGGTTTGACGTGCACACTGGTAGACTTCAAAAGAAGAATGCATGGTTTAACGTACACACTGGTAGACTTCAAAAGAAGAATGCATGGTTTAACGTACACATTGGAGACTTCAAAAGAAGAATGCATGGTTTAACGTACACATTGGTAGACTTCAAAAGAAGAATGCATGGTTTAACGTGCACACTGGTAGACTTCAAAAGAAGAATGCATGGTTTAACGTGCACACTGGTAGACTTCAAAAGAAGAATGCATGGTTTAACGTGCACATTGGTAGACTTCAAAAAGAAGAATGCATGGTTTAACGTGCACATTGGTAGACTTCAAAAGAAGAATGCATGGTTTAACGTGCACATTGGTAGACTTCAAAAGAAGAATGCATAGTTTAACGTACACATTGGTAGACTTCAAAAGAAGAATGCATGGTTTAACGTACACATTGGTAGACTTCAAAAGAAGAATGCATGGTTTAACGTGCACACTGGTAGACTTCAAAAGAAGAATGCATGGTTTAACGTGCACACTGGTAGACTTCAAAGAAGACTGCATGGTTTAACGTGCACGTCACGTGGCAATTGTTTTCTCGTGCAACATTTTTGAATGTTTTCAAAATGAACGAATAGCCTGCCCCGAATCTCCTGGGATTTTGCATTTCACAGATAACCCTAAGAGTAGATCTTAAAGTTAGAGTCCAGCTTCAAATCCCGGTGTTGTCATGGAACTATCAAAAATGGTTTCTTTGGGTAAACATCACCTCCTGATTCGAAATAACAATTTAATGTAAAGCCAAGCAGAGAGGCAAGGGGTAATATCGAAAGAAGGAAAAGGAAAAACAAAAACTAGAGCCTAGGTTCAGCACTCGTATTAAACTTTCGCTTCATACCAACGCGAAAGCAACTAGTGCAATTTTGTATAGTTTCCATACATTTATTTTTAGTTATTTAATTTGTTATTGGTTTCTCCTATCATCACCATGTGACTATCGAACAAGTCAATTTGCATTTTGTTTTCTCATTGAGCAGGAATGAGTTATGCATAGACCTATCGGAAATAGACGAAAATTCAAATCTCTTCTGTACAAATGGTGTGGAAGTTTCTCGACGGTCTGAAAAATTGCCTGGAAAACGTTTTAAAAAGTTCTGACTAAACAGTGAAACCATCTTTAACTGCAGAAAAACAAAGCTACTGCCAGGCCTAGAGATCTACTTACTGACCACTCTGATGTCACCACGCATGGTAAAGTAAGTAAGTAAAGTTGCTCCAAAGCCGCTACAGTCCATAGAGCCGGAGATTATCCAGGTTTCAATAGCATGAAGTAACCTCCTGGCCATGACACTAATCTGACGCAGGTGGTTTTTACTACCAAGTTAGTGCTTGTACCCATTTACACCTGAGTATAATGGGGAAATGCGTGTTAAATTTCTTTCCCAAGGGACACAATGTCGGACATTTTGATATTTAAAAAACAAAATGAAAATTACATCTGGTAATTTTGACCATTGGCTGAGAAGAATGAGTCACCAACCTTCGTGTCTGAACCGACCGTGGGCCATTGATATCGTCGTTGTTGTTGTCGTCGTTGTCGTCATCGTAAATCTTGTCTTTCTTGTTTAAAATATAAAAGTAATTCGTGTCTTTTTGTTTAAAATATCAAAGTAAATCTTGTCTTTCTCTTTTAAAATATCAAAGTAATTCGTGTCTTTCTTGTTAAAAATATCAAAGTAATTCGTGTCTTTCTTGTTAAAAATCGCTTTATTATTATTATTATCATGATGATGATGATGATGATGATCATCATCATCATCGTCGTCGTCATCGTCATCGTCATCGTCGTCGTCGTCGTCGTCGTCGTCGTCATCGTCGTTGTCGTCGTCATCATCATCATCATCATCATCATTATTATTATTATTATTGTTATTATTACTATTATGTATAAGTATGGTTGCACGAATTATTTAACATTACATCATATGTAGTCAAACATAAACATTTTATTTTAATACTGTCATGGGGACATACAAGAACTTAAACTTAATTGAACTAAGAAAAAGCCCCATCAGCTTTCCAAGACCCAGTAAGAAAGAGACAGAACTGGACTGGTACAACAGCTTTCCAAGACCCAGTAAGAAAGAGACAGAACTGGACTGGTACATCAGCTTTCCAAGGCCCAGTCAGAAAGAGACAGAGCTGGACTCGGACAACAGCTTTTTCAAGACCCCGTAAGAAAGAGACAGAGATGGATTGGAACATCAGCTTTCCATGACAACGTAAGAAAGAGGCCTAGCTGGACCGGGACATCAGCTTTCAAAGGCCCAGTAAGAAAGAGATATAGCTGTGAAGGAGACACCAGCTTTCAAAGACCCAGTAAGAAAGAGACAGAGCTGGACTAGGACATCAGCTTTCAAAGACCCAGTAAGGAAGGGACATAACTGTACTAGAACATCAGCTCTCTGAGACCCAGTAAGAAAGAGACATAACTTGACTGGTACATCAGCTCCCAAGGCCCAGTAAGAAAGAGATATAGCTAGACTAGGACATCAGCTTTGAACACCCAGTAAGAAAGAGGTATAGCTGGACTGGTACATTAGCTCTTCAACACCAAGGAAGAAAGAAATATAACTGGACTGGTGCATTAGCTCTTCAACACCAAGGAAGAAAGAAATATAACTGGACTGGTACATTAGCTCTTCAACACCAAGGGAAGAAAGAAATATAACTGGACTGGTGCATTAGCTCTTCAACACCAAGGAAGAAAGAAATATAACTGGACTTGGACATCAGCTCTCCAACACCCAGTAAGAAATAGACACAGCTGGACTGATAAATCAGCTTCCAACATTCAGTAAGAAAGAGATAAAGCTGGCCTGGGATATCAACTCATCAAGAACCAGTAAGGAAGGACAGAACTGGACACGGACACCAACTCTCTAACACCCAGTCATAGATATATCTAGACTGGGACATCGACTCTCTACAACCCAGTAAGAAAGAGACATCTGGACTGGGACAATACCTCTCAAAACCCAGTAAGAAAGAGACATCACTGAACTCGGACACCAGATCTCCAAGTCCCAGTAAGAAAGAGACAGCTGAACTGGGACATAAGCTCTCCAACACTCAATAAGAAAGTGACATAGCTGAACTAGGACATCAGCGCTCTGAAACAGTAAGAAAGAGACATAGCTGAACTGGGACATCAGCTCTCTGAGTCTCAATAAGAAAGAGACTTAAGCTGAACTGGGACATTGGCTTTCCAACACCAAGTAAGAAAAGAGACATAGCTGAACTAGGACATCAGCTTTCCAACACCCAGTAAGTAAGAGGTATAGCTAGACTAGGACATCAGCTCTTCACGACCCAGTGAGAAAGAGATATAGCTAGACTAGGACATCAGCTCTTCACGACCCAGTGAGAAAGAGATATAGCTAGACTAGGACATCAGCTCTTCAAGACCCAGTGAGACAGAGATATAGCTAGACTAGGACATCAGCTCTTCAAGACCCAGTGAGAAAGAGATATAGCTAGACTAGGACATCAGCTCTTCACGACCCAGTGAGAAAGAGATATTGCTAGACTAGGACATCAGCTCTTCAAGACCCAGTGAGACAGAGATATAGCTAGACTAGGACATCAGCTCTTCAAGACCCAGTGAGAAAGAGATATAGCTAGACTAGGACATCAGCTCTTCAAGACCCAGTGAGAAAGAAATATAGCTAGACTAGGACATCAGCTCTTCAAGACCCAGTGAGAAAGAGATATAGTTAGACTAGGACATCAGCTCTTCAAGACCCAGTGAGACAGAGATATAGCTGGACTAGGACATCAGCTCTTCAAGACCCAGTGAAAAAGAGCTAGACTAGGACATCAGCTATTCAAGACCCAGTGAGAAAGAGATATAGCTAGACTAGGACATCAGCTATTCAAAACCCAGTGAGAAAGAAATATAACACTAGACATCAGCTATTCAAGACCCAGTGAGAAAGAGATATAGCTAGACTAGGACATCAGCTATTCAAAACCCAGTGAGAAAGAAATATAACTGGACTAGGACATCAGCTATTCAAGACCCAGTGAGAAAGAGATATAGCTAGACTAGGACATCAGCTATTCAAAACCCAGTGAGAAAGAAATATAACTGGACTAGGACATCAGCTATTCAAGACCCAGTCAGAAAGAAACATAGCTGAACTGCGACATGAGCTCTCCAAGACCCAGCAAGAAAGAAACATAGCTGAACTGGGACATCAGTTCTCGAAGACCTAGTAAGAAAGAGACAGAGCTGCGCTGAACATCAGCTCTCCTGGAGATGCAGTAAGAACACACACAGTTGGACTGGAACAAAGGCTCTCCAAGACTCGGTAAGAAAGAAACATAGTTGGATTAGGACATCAGCTCTCCAAGGCAGCTGGAGAATGCTTGTTCTCGTGGCCTATCTTGTCAAAACAAGGATAAAGGTGACGATAATGACAATGATGACGATCATTATGATGAGGATGATGATGAAGATGACGATGAAGATGATGAATATGATGATGATGAGAATGATGGTGAGGATGATT
>JAXRKP010002371.1:52500-54741 GCA_037039925.1 Doris montereyensis
TTGTCTTCCCATTGGCTTTTAATCTGGTCCATGGAAAGTCCACAAGTCTCCTGCTGCCTTGCAAACCAAGGCTAATGGAGTTAACCCTGACAGAAAACCACCCGCTGCCTTCCAGCCCAGACTTAGGTGTTCAAAAGCTGAGGGTGTAACACTGACAGAACGTAATAAGGTCGGTTGGGGGCCTGAGGTGGCAGCCCTACCATCTACCTAGGGTGCTGTGGACTAATCCTCTACTTATCCAAAATCAAACTAATTTAAAATATTAAATATGATGATATACCCGGATTGAAGTTTCGACGACAACTCTGGAACATGGAATATTAGGGCAATAAAGGGAAAACAGCTAGAATTAGTTGAAGAAATGGGAAAAAATCAAAGTAGACATTTTGGCCATTACAGAAACAAAGAAAAAGAGAAAGGAATACAAAATGTAGGACCAAATCATACTTTAATCTTCACAGGATTAAATGTCAAAGATAGAGCTAGAGCAGAAGTAGGCCTTCTTATGCACAAAAGGCACGAAAAGCTATTAGAAAGTTGGAAATTTATAAGCCCTTGGCTATTAGAGGCAAATATTAAACCAAAAGGAAGAGAAATTAAATTATTAATACTTAATAATAGCTTATTGACTAAATGAAGACGCCAACATAGAAGAAAAAGATATCTTCGAAAACGATTTACAAGTAGCTGCAGAGAATCTCAAACTCAAATAGGAACTAATGGTTCTAGGAGATTTAAACGCTAGAGTAGGCAACAATGTAGAAACGTCAGGATGAGTAATAGTAATAGGTAAAGAAGGAGAGACAACTTCTCCAAATGGAGAGAGACTAAGAGATTTTTTTGCCTAAAGAATAACATAAAAATAGCCAACACCTTTTTCCTCATAAAGATATCCACAAATATACAAGAGTAAATGAAGACAGGTATGAAAAGTCAATGATAGACTAAATAATAGTTAGCAGCTCCCCCCCCCCCCCCTCACCCCATTTGTACAGTACAATGGATGTAAGAGTAAACAAAGGAGCAGAAATATATAGTGATCATCTCCTAGTGATATCAAAAATGAGATTACTAACTGAAGAAAACAAACAGAAAAGGAAAGAGAAAAAAGCTTCTAAACTCAAAAATAGAGGAACTAAATCAACCAATAGTAAAACAGATATATACCAATCGAGCATAAAAAAGTTATCAGTGAAAGGCAGATGGATCTGAATTATAGCACAATAGAAGAAAAGTGGTAAATGTATACAGAAACACTCCTCAAGAGGTCTGTGGTAGAAAACAAATTAAAGGATATAGGAAAAGAACAGCATGGTGGAATGAGAATGTCAAGACTAAAGGGGAAAACATAAAGGGATCGAAAATAAGTATCCTTAAAATATGTTACTTATGGTAAGGAACTTACTTCTGGTGTGTGCACACAAAGGATACTTATTTCCGGTCTATTCTATTCTTGTCAGCGCAGTGTGTTGTCAGTCAGTCGAAAATGGATTCGTCGTCTGATGAAGAGTTTTTGTTACTTGATAGCGTGCTTCCTGGACTAAAACAGAGAAGACATGGAATCCATGCCACCAATAGAGAGAGGCAAACCTTTAGTGAATATCACCACCTCTTTCTTCGTTTAAAAGATAATCACCCCGATAGATATTTCCAATATACACGAATGATGGGGAAATATTCACACGTAATTACAACTGGACATGTTTTTCTTTCTGGTTTTTCTTTTTTGTTTAAAGACGGGTTAGAGGATGGTTGTTATTCGGATGTTTTGTCCCGGGTATTTTGCTTTATTTTATTTTATTTTATCTTTATATTCTTTTAATGTTTTCATGTTTGTAGTGTGTTTTGTTTTGAAATAATGAATTCAATAAAACAAGAAGAGAAAAAAGAAAACAAGAAAAGCTGTGATGAATGGAAGCACAACAGACGGCAGAGGCAACCCTAAAATGACCATATATTTCATCCCTATCCTAAGTTCATTTAATAGTCAAAATTTCTACAAGTATAAATATCATTATAATCATCTCTTATACTAATAAAAAAGAAAAAAGAAGAGAACAAATATTAGGGCAGTGGTTGTGATAGATGACGATCGCAATACTAGTGAAGTAAAGGTGGTGTAAATAGTAAATGATAGTAGTGATAGCATTAGCAAAACAGTCCATTGCACTAGGGAGAGGTGAAAAACAATGAGAAAGAGAGAGAAGCGTAATGAGAGAGAGAGAGAGAGAGAGAGAGGAG
>JAXRKP010002372.1:0-54728 GCA_037039925.1 Doris montereyensis
AATATTCAATCAAATTGAAAACAAAGAACATCAACAATAGCAAAACAAAAATCAGACTTATTGGCTGTCAGACAGACGTAAATAAAGCCTGAAGTATATAATAAATCAGCTACTGCATGAAAGCGAATCCAGATGTCTGCAGGTCAAAATGATACATTTCGGTTCAAGGAAACGGTGCCCCTTGTTGTAGGGCGTAAAGAGCATTGATAATTCACACATGTGTGTAAGAGATGCTAGAGAGTTAGTAGCAGATGAGAGGATAGGGGGGTGGGAGAGGAAGGGAGGTAATGTAGGCCTTTAAGAGGGAAATAATTGAGGAAGCTCATCTGGCTTTCTTTATCGTTGCACTTTTTGTAGCTTGTCAAAGCAGCAGATGAATTAGTGTTTTGGCACCTTTGTGCGCGTTTTTTTAAATAGATACAAAACGAGAATGACTGTTTGATAGAGCAAGTCTTCCGATACACCAGCTTCCATTTGGCCCATCAGCGTGCGTGCGCACACTTTAATAGCGTTTATGTAATTCTCTTTAGTGAACGACCATTTCATTCGTGACCTACTAGTGTGACATTTGCCAGTGCTATCGGTAGGGTCCAACTCTTTATGGTCACTTTCTCCACGTTCCCTACCTCTCGGACAACATGCTAATCATAGCACGATGGAGTGTAGGAAGGAGATGAGGCAATAACTCTTCTTTTTTCTTTTTTTTTTGTAAACAACATTCTAGTCATAGCATAGTCAAATGAGACAATAACTCTTCTTTTTTCTTTTTTTGTAAACAACATTCTAGTTAGCATAGTCAAATGAGACAATAACTCTTCTTTTTTTTGTAAACAACATTCTAGTCATAGCATAGTCAAATGAGACAATAACTCTTCTTTTTTTGTAAACAACATTCTAGTCATAGCATAGTCAAATGAGACAATAACTCTTCTTTTTTTTTTTGTTAACAACATTCTAGTCATAGCATAGTCAAATGAAACAATAAGAGGGAAATTCGACAATAACTCTTTTTTTTTAAACAACATCCTAAAAATGGTGTTAATTTCACCTAAAGGAAACAATGCATAAACTGGATGCTGTTTCGGATATGACCTTTGACGGGATGGTAAACAAGCATGTTACGAGCACGCGGGAGGCGTTATAGCGCAGCTGTTTCGATTTGATTTGATTTGATTTGATTTTGATTTGATTTGATTTGTACCCATATCCATAACTAAGCAAGGTGATGTCGGAGTTTGAGTAGGATTTTTAATTTTTGCCCAAAACTGCCCTGTAAACAACCAAGCGATCTTTAACGTGCACAGAGTGTTGTGATCCGCACACGGAATCTTCTTTTAATCGTCCGTCTCCGATGGGACTAGGGGTCGATCCACTTACCTGGACCACGTAGGCGGTGGGGGGAGGGAGGGGAGGTTTTACTCAACAACAAAAACCAACTCAAGAAAACTCTTTTAACCCTGCCGTGGCTTGAACCAACGACCTTTATAGTTGAGAGACCGACACCTTGCCTCTGAACTACCGAGTCCCCAACCGTTTCAATGACATTTACACCCGTCTACCATCATGTGCGGTGATCTCAAGGTGAATCAAGAGGAAACAGCACAGATGACATATTATACTGTCCACAAAAATGTAACGCATATGTTAGCGATGTGACTTGGAATCCTTTGTACGACTAATTGTTAATATAATTCCCATAAGAAAGAATGATTCGTTTTCTTATTGTGAGTACAACTAATTGTTAATATAATTTCCATAAGAAAGAATGATTCGTTTTCTTATTGTAGATCTATTTACATAGATCTAGTCATAAACAAAACAAAAATGCAATTGTAATGATAATCAACCATCTCTTTTACTCTAATTATTTTGCAGTCAATAAATTTCAATCGAGGCATGAAGATTGCATTTCCGTGATTCTGTCCTTTAGTCGGATTTTTATTTTTTATTATGATAATATGCACTTATTTTTTGTGGCTGTACAATGGTAGATGTGGGAAAGGAAAGAGGCAAAATCTACCAGTAGTCCCACCACCCCCCCCCCTCCCCCATTATAGTGCAAACCGTTGTGTTTCGAGTGTATTTGGCATCACGACGACATTGGTTCAAAACCCTTAGCTGGCACAGGTGTTTTTTGTTTTGTTTTTTGGGGTTTTTTTTTTGTTTTTTTTGTTTTTTGTTTTTTTGTTTTGTTTTGTTTTTGTTTTGGGGTTGTTCTTTTTTGTTGTTGTTTTTTTTTTTTTTTGGGGGGGGGTTCACGATTTTATATATATATTTATTTATTTTATTTGTTTTCGGTTTTACCCACATCCACATAACTTACTAAGGTTATCTCGGGGGAGGGGGGGGGGGTTATAGATTTTTTAAATTGATTTTTTTGTGCCCGCACTGCTCTGTGAACAACCAAGGGATCTTTAAAGTACACAGAGCGTCTGTAGAGACCTGCACACGGGACCTCCTTTTTATCGTCCGTCTCCCGATGGGGCTAGATGTCGAATCAACCTACCAGGACCAGGGGGTGGAGAGGAGGGGGATATGTTTTACTTGGAGGGGGGGAGGAGGGGAGAACTCGAGAATTTGTTCAACCCACGACCTTTTTGGTTGAGAAGTCGATACCTTGCGTCTGGACCACTGAGACTGAAAGTTGTCATGAAATGATTATCTCCTTGACGCCGCATGCATTGATGAATTTGTGTACATAGTATCAAGCTTCCATACACCACTGTCTTGCTCCCCCCCCCCGCCCCTACTCCCCTACTCCCCCCCCAACTCTCCATGACTTTTTTCAGGCTGGGCGTGTTTGGCTACATGTACTCAGGTGACGGCACCGTACCTGGCAACATGGGGATGCTCGACCAGGTGGCGGCTTTACACGTAAGTCAGTCACAAGTCCGATTGGGTCAACTTTGGATTTGATTTGATTTGATTTACCCACATCCACCACTAAGGTGATCTCAGGGTTTTTGGGAGATTTTTTTAATTTTGCCCGGACTGCCCTGTAAACAGCCAAGAGTTCTTTAACGTTCACAGATTTTGTGTTGCACCTGGGCACGGGACTGCCTTTTTATCGAAAGGAATAGATGGACTAGGTGTCGAACCACCTACCTGACAGGAATACAGACTGTCACTGGGCATTTCGCTTTAGAGAAATTTTTACAGACTGTCACTGGGCATCGAACTGATTACCTTTAGATTGAAAGGCCGACACCTTACTGTCACTGGGCATTTCGATTTCTGAATACAGACAACAAAATTGAAAGCTAATATTAACAACAACAACAACAAAATTGATAGCTTAGAGAAACAATACAACGTTGATAGTTAATATTAACAACAACAACGTTGATAGCTAATATTAATTTCTACAACGTTGATAGGAATATTAACTGTCAGCAACATTGATAGCTTTAGAGAAAGGAATACAACTGTTGATAGATTAATTTTAGAGAAAGGTACACAACGTTGATAGCTAATATTAACTGTCACAACGTTGATAGCTAATATTAACAACAACAACAAAATTCCGATTTATTTAATAGAAAGGAATACAGACGGCACCTGGACTGGCCAGTTTTGGAAGGAATGTTGATTTTCACTGTCTTTTGCATATTCTTTAGAGAACGATCATTTATCTACAAGTCCATGACAGAAAAATGGAATATGACTGTCAATTGCATTTCTGATTTCTTTAGGAAGGAATAAAAACGGTCGCTGAGCATTTCCTGAACACTGACTGAGAAAAGGAGTAAAAACTGTCATGTATTGGCGATTTCTTTTTAGAGAAAGGAATACAGACTGTCACGATATTTGACTTCGTTTGCCGAAGGAATACAGATATAAGAGGCATTGCGCGTCTTTAGGGTATGTAAACAGACACACAGAAGCATTAGGATTTCTTTAGAGAAAGGAAAACAAATATCTGGTCATTTCGACGTCTGTTCACAGAAAGGAACATCTAGACTAGATGGGCAATCCGATTTCTTTAGAGAAAGGAATGCCAGAGACTGTCGAAAGAGCAAGGGGATTGCTACAGAGAAAGGAAATCCAGACTGAAGCGTTTGCATTTCTGATTTTCTTTAGAGAAAGGAATCGTATTTCACTCGAAATGTAGTTTTTTAGAGAAAAATACTATCTCCTCCGCCATTTACCAAACGATTTTCTTTATATTTGGAATACAGGTTCCTTGTCATTTGTTAAAAAAATGACGTCTGGGTTTTTTTTTATAGAATTGTAAGACTGTCACTGGGCATTTCGATTTCTTTAGAGAAAGGGAATACAGACTGTCACTGGGCATTTCTGATTTTTTTTAGAGAAAGGAATACAGACTGTCACTGGGCATTTCTGATTTCTTTAGAGAAAGGAATACAGACTGTCACTGGGCATTTCTGATTTCTTTAGAGAAAGGAATACAGACTGTCACTGGGCATTTCGATTTCTTTAGAGAAAGCACACATAGACTGTCACTGGGCATTTCGATTTCTTTAGAGAAAGGAATACAGACTGTCACTGGGCATTTCCTGATTTCTTTAGAGAAAGGAATACAGACTGTCACTGGGCATTTCTTGATTTCTTTAGAAAGGAATACAGACTGTCACTGGGCATTTCTGATTTCTTTTTTAGAGAAAGGAATACAGACTGTCACTGGGCATTTCTGATTTCTTTAGAGAAAGGAAATACAGACTGTCACTGGGCATTTCTGATTTCTTTAGAGAAAGGAATAAAATTGTCACTGGGCATTCCAACAACAACAAGAAAATTGAATAGCTAATATTGTCACAACAACAAAAATTGATTTCTTTAACAACAACAACAACAGAATTGATAGCTAATATTAACAACAATAGAAAATTATTAAGCTAATATTAACACTGGGCAAAATTGATTTCTAATATTTAGAGAAAGGCTAATATTAACAACTACGACAAAATTGATGGGCATAATATTAACAACAACAACAAAATTGAATAGCCTAATATTAACAACAGGGGCAAAATTGATAGCTAATATTAACAACAGACAAAATGGATAGCTAATATTAACAACTTTAGAGAAAACAACAACAAAATTGTAGCTAATAACAACAACAACTTTAGAGAAAGGAATCGCTTAGCAAGACTGTCACTGGGCATTTCAAAATTGATTTCTAATATTAGAGAATCAACAATACAAGACTGCTAATCACAAAATTGGGCTAATATCAGCAACAACCAAAATTGATAGACTATCACAGACTGTCACTGGGCATTTTGATAGTTAATATCAACAAATACAGGACTGTCAAAATTGCATTTCTGATTTCAAAATTTTTAGAGAACAACAACAACAAAATTCACTGGGCATATTCGATTGATAGCTAAGAAAGGAACAACAAAATTGTCACTGGGCAACAACGTTAGCTAATATCTTTAGAGAAACAACAGCAACAAAATTGATAGCTAATATCAACAACAACAACAACAACAAAATTGGCTAATATACAACAACAACTGGGCATTTGATTTCTTTAAGAGAACAACAATACAGACTGTCACTGGGCTAATTTCAACTTGACAACAACTTTAAAGATAGCTAATACAACTGTCAACTGGCATTTCGAAATTTCTTTAGAGAAAGGAATACAGACTGTCACTGGGCATTTTGATTTCTTTAGGAGAAAAGAATACAACTGCAACAAAATTTTTAAGGCTACAGACTGTCATCTTACGCTCAATGCAACAGGAGAGATTGATACAAGTGGGCAACAGTAGTGTAAATTGTTTTGCCCAATGGAGAGAAAAACCGAAGTGTTTGAAGTGGGGCTCGAAGAAATCGATTTATAATGTTATCATATTATTTACACTTTTGATGATGATGATGATGATGATGACTACTACTACCACTACTACTGCTACTACTACTACTACTACTACTACTACTACTACTACTACTACTACTACTACTACTACTACTACTACTACTACTACTACTACTACTACTACTACTATTACTTTAGTAGTAGTACTAATACCACTACTACTACTACTACTACTACTACTACTACTACTATTATTACTACTACTACTACTACTAAAGGAATACTACTACATTTCGATTTCTTTTATTACTACTACTACTACTACTACTACTACTACTACTACTACTACTACCACTACTACTACAACTACTACTACCACTTTACTACTACCACTACTACTACTACCACTACCACTACTAATATTACTACTACTACTACTACTACTACTACTACCACTACTACTACCACTACTACAACTACTACTACCACTACAGACTGCCACTGCTACAATCCATACTACTACTACCACTAGTACTACTACTGCTACTACTACAACTACTACTACTACTACTACTACTACTACTACTACTACTACTACTACTACTACTACTACTACTACTGCTGCTACTACTACTACTACTACTACTACTACTACTACTGCTGCTGCTGCTGCTGCTGCTGTCATCAGCATGATCGTGCAGTAACATCATTAGTATAATTATTATCATCTGTATTCACAACAATAAATAATTGCCGTAATGCATTATTTTTCAGTGGGTGAAAAGCAACGCCGAGTACATGGGCGGCGATCCAGACAAGATAACTGCTCTGTTTGGCGAGAGTGCCGGTGCTGCCAGCGTTGGATATCATTTGTTGTCTCCCTTGTCAACGGACTTGTTCAACAACGGCATTATGTTGAGTTCGTCGTCGACGGTCAACTGGGGAGTTCAGGTATGACTGAAGTAGTGCATTTGATAGATGCAACCGACACGAGTATGTTCTTATGTTACAAGCATGTCCAGAGACAATGCTTACTTATCTGTATTACCTACCTACCTACCTATTTACCTGCTTGCTTACTTACCTACTTACTTACCTACCTACCTATTTACTTGCTTACTTACTTACCTACATACTTACTTATCTATCTACCTACCTACCTATTTACTTACTTACTTACTTACCTACATACTTACTTATCTATCTACCTACCTACCTATTTATTTGCTTACTTACTTACCTACTTGCTTACTTACCTACCTACCTATTTATTTGCTTACTTACCTACCTACTTACTTCTACTTACCTACCTACCTATTTACTTGCTTACTTACTTACCTACTTATTTACTGACCTACCTACCTATTTACTTGCTTACTTACTTACCTACTTACTTACTTACTTTACTTACTTACCTATTTACTTACTTACTTACTTACCTACTTACTTACCTACCTACCTATTTACCTACTTACTTACTTACCTACTTACTTACTTATCTATCTACCTACCTACCTATTTACTTCTTACTTATCTACTTACCTACTTACTCACTCACCTACTTAGGCCCGTAGCCTGGAATGAGCATAGGCCATCGACGACACCCCACCATCGCAGTCTGTTCCGAGCTGTCTGCTGAATTCCTGTCCAGTTGCTTCCCTGCATCCTTATCCGGTCTTCAGTGTCTAGCCTCTAGGAACCAGGTGCTGCGAGGTCGCCCTCTCTTGCTTTTTTCACTCGGGTTCCAGGTCAGGGACTGGATGGCGTGTGGTGTTGGATGCTGGTTTTTCCAGCGGTTTTGTCAATCGAACCCCACTTTCTCCGCGGGATCTGTATGGCCACTGGTTCTTGACCTATTTCGCTGCCAAAGGTCTTTCTTCCTTCCTTATCTTTTCATGCCTTATCTTTTCCCAGTCCTTATGTTTTCAGGCCTTGTCTTTTCAGGCCTTATCTTTTAAAGACTTATCTTTTCATGCCTCATCTTTTCAGGCCTTATGTTTTCAGGCCTTATGTTTTCAGGCCTTATCTTTTCAGGCCTTATCTTTTCAGGCCTTTTCTGTTCAGGCCTCCTGTTTTAAAGATGCGCCCCAGACAGGTGTTGATGAATGTCTGTATGGTGGGAGACAATGGTGAACAATGATTTTGTCTTTTGTTAATAAAGCTGGGCGGTCTCTCGAACTTTTGGCTGGCATAATGCATAACACGTGTTTTCGAATAATTTTAAAATGGATTTCATCCCCTCACTAGTCGCGTAAGAGCAAGTGCGGGCGAGCCGCACGGCTTAGCCGCGAAACCTGACACTATGTGAGTTGAATTTGCGGCAGGGTGCGAATCCTGACACTATGTGAGTTGAATTTTGCGCGGCAAGGGCGCTTAATCCTGACACTCTGTGAATTGAATTTGGCGTGGCTCGAAACCTGACACTCTGTGAGTTGAATTTGCGCGGCAGGCGCGAAACCTGACAGTCTGTGAGTTGAATTTGCGCGAGGGGGGGCGAAACCTGACACTCTGTGAGTTGAATTTGCGCGGCAGGGGCGCTAATCTGACACTCTGTGAGTTGAATTTGCGGGCAGGGGGCGCGAGAATCCTGACACTCTGAGTTGAATTTAACGCGGCAGGGGTGCGAATCCTGACACTATGTGAGTTGAATTTGTGCGGCGGGCGCGAATCCTGGCACTCTGTGAGTTGAATTTGTGACGGGCGGCGAAAGTTCCAAGGAGCACAACGTGGCCCCAACATTGCTAGGATTCGAACCCGTGACCTTATGGTCTGGAAGCCCAACCGCTCAGCGACTGAGCGCCATCATCATTTTAAAAAAAAAAAAAAAACTACATGTATTATATTTTTGCTTTTGGCTCCACTTTGCAGTCACTGCAAACAGCCGTCACTAGAAAAGCTAAGACGTTAGCCAAGAGCGTTGGTTGCACGAGCAGGAAGACCAGTGGATTGGTGGATTGCCTGAGAGCGGTGGGCGCCTCCACCCTGGCCGACTCCCAGTGGAACGTGGTCAGCGGTTACTACTTCGACTCACC
This sequence comes from Doris montereyensis, assembly GCA_037039925.1. Classification (NCBI taxonomy): domain Eukaryota; kingdom Metazoa; phylum Mollusca; class Gastropoda; order Nudibranchia; family Dorididae; genus Doris; species Doris montereyensis. The sequence continues at coordinate 8,827 of JAXRKP010002372.1, forward strand.
TTTCGCCTAGTGGTGGACGGAAGACTTCCTGCTGGAGCATCCAGACAAGCTGGTCAACAAAGGCCTGGTCAGTGATTTGGTTTGATTTGACTTGATTTGATTTGATTTGATTTGATTTGATTTGAAAAAAAGAAGGAGGAGGAGGAGGAGGGGAGGAGGAGGAGGAGGAGGAGGAGGAGAAGAAGATGAAGGAGAAGAAGAAAAGAAGAAAAGAAGAAGAAGAAGAAGAAGGAGAAGAAGAAGAAAGAAGGAAGAAGAAGAAGAAGAAGAAGAAGAAGAAGAAGAAGAAGAAGAAGAAGAAGAAAGAAGAAGAAGAAGAAGAAGAAGAAGAAGAAGAAGAAGAAAAAGAAGAAGAAGAGGAGGAGGAAGAGGAGGAAAGGAAGAGAAGAGAGGAGGAGAGGAGGAGGAAGAAGAAAAGTAACTAGTGATCGAAGCTGGACCAAAACTTAACAAACATACATGTTTTAACATAATCTACATAAATCACTTCTCCCTAACATCATCTATTTTTTATTCATTTCCTCCTCGGTGTCCCTGGCTTTTGCAGATCAAGGACGCTGACATTATCACGGGGTGAGGGTCAGAACAGGCATCTACTGGCTGCTGTACGGGTTCCCAGACGTGTTCCGGTCTGAGGCCAGAGAACCCGTCAACAGAACCAGTTTATGTCCGTCGTTGACGGCATTCTGACCCAGTACTTTATGGCGGCCAAAAGAGAAACGCAGGTACAGAATTGATGAGTACGGTCAAGATATAGATGTCGATGAAGACGATGATGACGAAGATGAAGATGACGTTGAAAGGAAGAACAACATCAAAGAGATCATCAAGAAGCTGGCGGTAGTGGAATATTACGATGGGGTTTCGCCCTGCATAGAATGGACTACCTGCATGCTCTAGACGCCATGAGGTGAGAGTCTCATTAGATCAGAAAAACTCGTCGTTTGCAATGATAATTCAGTTCAATCCAATTCCAATTCAATTCAATTCAATTCAATTCAATTCCAATTCCAATTCAATTCGATTCAATTCAATTCCACCCAATTCAGTTCAGTTCAATTCCATTCAATTCCAAATTCCAATTCAATTCAATTCAATTCAATTCAATTCCACCCAATTCAGTTCAGTTCTCGGCGATGTTATAAATGGTCAAAGGTGAAGGATTAACGATTTCAAGTCACTGGGCAGGTACACCTCGTTTCTTTGACAATTTTCTCAGTTCTTAGTTGGACATTATCCCATCCACAGTCTGTCGTTTTTAGTTTGACATTATCCCATATGCGTGTATTTTGAGTGTATGTGTGTGTGGTTCTGCCATAAACGCACAATGCAAAATAAACAGAATTATTTTTCAATTCCAGTTTTATAAATAACATTCTACCATTTAGGCCATTTTTTTTATTTACCTTCTAATTTTTTTATTTATTTTTTTTCATTATTTCGATACCGATCTTTTATTTTTGTGTTTTCTCAACTTTAACTGATGAGGTCGCCGAGCATCGGTCTCACCAGAAAGAACAAAAAAAAATTGTAATGCCAGCTTTTATTTTTAGGTACAATAATATTCTATCTTCAATCCCATCTTTTCATTTACCTTCTAATTTTATTTTATTTTTTATTTTTTTAATTCGTCACCCATCTTGATTTTGTCTCCCCCCCACTTCCATCCCCAACCCCCACCCCCCCCCCCACCCCCACTCACCCCACTCCCCACTCCCACCCCACCCACCTTTAACAATGGGAGACGTCCTGTTCAAATGCGCTGTACGAGACTACTGCTTCGAGCACCGGTCCCACCAAAAGGGCAAGGTGTTCATGTACAGCTTTGAGCACCGCGTGAGTAGCAACCCGTGGCCGTCCTGGCTGGGAGTGGCTCACGGCTATGAGATCGAGGTGGTCATGGGACTGCCTTTCCTCCATCCGGGTAACTACACCAACGACGAGCGGGAACTCAGTGACCGACCATGCAGTACTTCTCCAACTTTGCGAAGTTTGGGTAAGTAGAAAATAAAGGAAAAAAAAAAAAAGTCCTTCAGCAGGGCCATTCTTTGCTCCATAGAGCCAAACTTGTCACAGTTTATATATAGCTTGATTTTTCGTAAATGGCGGGTTTCGATCCCACTACTTTTAGCTTGAGAGGCCGACGCTTTGCCTCTGGACTACGAACGAAGTCTCCTTCTCTCTCAGAGCACCAACCCATGCTAAAAGTTATTAGCGGTATACTCCGTTTTTTTTTTCAGTTTATGCTTCAACTACCTTCATATAAGAAACAATTGTGAAATATGTCTTCAACTACCACTATAAACAATTGTGAAATATGTCTTCAATTTCCTTCATAATAAACAATTGTGAAATATGTCTTCAACTACCTTCATAATAAACTATAAACAATTGTGAAATATGTTTTCAACTACCTTCATAATAAACAATTGTGAAATATGTCTTCAACTACCTTCATAATAAACAGTTTTGAAATATATCGAGGGAAAACTAAAAGAAACAAAATCAGAAACACAACAATAAGAGATCAAACCAAAGCAGATAGTATAAAAACTAAGATATAAATGAACCAACTGAGATGGTTTGGGCATGTTAACAGAATGAATGACATAGAATAGCTAAATCAGTATACAGTTCTAAAACTCAAGGTAAAAGATCAAAAGGCAGACCTCCGGAGAAAGGGGGAAGAAGATATGAGGCATTAACGCAAAGAAATTTAATTTTCACGAAAGGAAACAGAAAATGTCAGGACAGGGCAGCCTGGAGAAAGATCATTTCGGGCATCTAAAACCCAAGCACCGGAAGGTAAAATGGGAGATGATAAAGAAAGAAAGAATCATCATGTATACACAACAGACTTATATATATTGTTAATATGTATTATGTATATATATATATATATATATATATATATATATATATATATATATATATATATATATATATATATATATATATATATATATATATATGTATTTATATATATATATATTTATATTTATATTTATATACATGACCCTGTATCCGTTTCAGTAACCCTAACAATGAGAGCCAATCAGCCAATAGCGACAAAGACTGGCCAGCGTTTGACCTTGGCACTGAATACTACCACATTCTTGACTTGGAAGAATCTAACTCAGATGGTCTTCGGCAGTTCGACCAAAGTTCTGGGCCGAGGACGTACTCCATGATGCACAGAGGAAAACCAAGTGAGTAAAATGAAGTTCCTTCCCAGTGCCATAATGACGGCCCATAGAGCCGGTGCTTATCTTGGTTTCTGTACCAGAAGCAGAACAGATGTTAATAATCATACTCCCCCTGGACAAGTGAATAATCTGACGAGTTATTGTTTTTTTTCTCCCAAGCTTTTTCCTGTACCCATTTGCACCTGGGTCAAGTAGTGAAAATGCGTGATAAGTGACTTTTCCAAAGCCTAGCTTTGTTATGATTCAAACCAGGGGACCTCATGATCCCCCAAGTCCGCCACCGAATTACTAGAGCCACTGGCGCCACTAAACCAAGTAAAGCCAAGAATTGTGTCCTATAAAGACCGCTGCACATCTTCACTCCAAACTAGGTAGGTTTGCCCTGAAGTTTTTGCCCTGAAGGGTCATTCAGTAACATGCACACAATTGAATCTATCCATCACCATTTGAATCTATCCACATATTGAATATATCCACATCCACAATTGAATCTATCATTACACATTTGAATCTATCCACGTCACACAATTGAATATATCCACATCACTGAATCTATCCACATCACACAATTTGAATCTATCCACATCACACAATTGAATATATCCACATCAATTGAATATACAATTGAATATATCCACATCGTACTTTTGAATCTATCCACATCACACAATTGAATCTATCCACATCGTACTCTTTGAATCTATTTGAATCTATCCACATCGTTACATTTGAATCTATCCACATCACACTTTTGAATCTATCCCACATCATACATTTGAATCTATCCACATCGTACATTTGAATCTATCCACATCACACAATTGAATCTATCCACATCGTACTTTTGAATCTATCCACATCACACAATTGAATCTATCCACATCGCACATTTGAATCTATCCACATCACACAATTGAATCTATCCATCCACATTTGAATATATCCACATCACACAATTGAATCTATCCACATCACACAATTGAATCTATCCACATCACACAATTGAATCTATCCACATCACACATTTGAATCTATCCACATCACACTTGAATCTATCCACATCACACAATTGAATCTATCCACATCACACAATTGAATCTATCCACATCACACAATTGAATCTATCCACATTACACAATTGAATCTATCCACATCACACAATTGAATCTATCCACATCACACAATTGAATATATCCACATCACACAATTGAATCTATCCACATCACACAATTGAATATATCCACATCACACAATTGAATCTATCCACATCACACAATTGAATCTATCCACATTACACAATTGAATCTATCCACATCACACAATTGAATCTATCCACATCACACACAATTGAATCTATCCACATCACACAATTGAATCTATCCACATTACACAATTGAATCTATCACATCACACATGGGTGGGTGGTGTTTGTTTTGTTTGAATCTATCCACATTACACATTTGAATCTATCCACATCACACGGAGATTGAATATTATCCACATCACAGGTGTCATCCACATCACAATTGGCAAAACTAATCCACAGTTCGCCACAATTAAACTATCCACATCGTTGTTAATTTACTTTTAAATCTATCCACATCACACAATTGAATCTATCTCATAGCTGCCAACTAGTGAAATCGAATTTTTTTATGTTGAGGTGGTGTTTGTTTTGTTTGTGTGTGTGTGTGTATGTGTGTGGGCTGAAAAGAAGTTTAGTCCATATGTCTGTACTTACCCCCAACTCAACGGCGCGTAGATTCAGAGAGCTATTGGGATGACGTTGATGCGGATCCTATAAGTCATTCTGAATTGGCAAAACTAACTACCATCGCAGTTCGCCAGAAAGGTCAACTATCAGCGGACTTTTCGTTGTTAATTTACTTTGTAATATTTATATATCTAGTATGTACATTTTTGTGTCTATTTTGCAATAGATTCAGCCCTGAACACGATTCGTTGAAATCAGAATTTCAAGATGTTGAGTTTGGCACCTTTAGATTTTGAGTGGCTGATCTGTCTGATCAATTTGCGTTGACTGAACGTTGAATTTATCAAGTCTACTATCTTGAATTTCGTTAGTCCTGTTGGCCTACACGTTGATATTTATCCTATAAGTCTATTTTCGTAATGTACATTTCTTTGAGCTGTTGGCCTACACGTTGATATTTATCCTATCAGTCTATCTATTTGAGGTGCAGGTACATTTCGTTGAGCTGTTGCCCTACACGTTGATATTTATCCTATAAGTCTATCTATTTGAGGTACATTTCGTTGAGCTGTTGGCCTACACGTTGATATTTATCCTATAAGTCTATCTATATGAGGTACATTTCGTTGAGCTGTTGGCCTACACGTTGATATTTATCCTATAAGTCTATCTATCTGAGGTACATTTCGTTGAGCTGTTGGCCTACACGTTGATATTTATCATAGTCTAGTGCATTGGACTCAATTTCAGATCTTAAGTTCAATCTCAAAGCTTTGACCGTAAGTAGAAGCGTAGGGACTATGGTTGGTTTGTGTTATCTCTCTCTCTCTCTTTTCATGGCCAGGCGATGGGTGCTGACGCGAAGGTCGCGGGCTCGATTCGATCTGATGTCCAAAATATTTGTTCTCTATCTATTCCTTTATATAATAATCTCTGTCTTTGTTCTAACAGGGCTTCGATATCTATTTCATTTACTTTTTTAATCATATTACCAGATGTATTGATGATGGACATTGTCTCTCTTTCTTTGTGACTTCGATCTGCTGCCCAAAGATTTTTTAGTTTGTCTATTCCTTTGTATTAATCTCATCTTTGTTCTACAGAAATTCAATATTTATTTAATAATTTGATCATACATCATATTATATATATCCTTATATATATATATATATATATATATATATTTATATATATATATATATATATATATATATATATATATATATATATATATATATATATATATATATATATATATATATATATATATATATATATATATATATATATATATATATATATAGATATAGATAGATAGATAGATAGATAGATAGATAGATAGATAGAAGATATGTGGCCTTTAACGTCGATATTGACGATCGTGGAACAGTAGTTGCTGTCACTGTTACGCCTGGGCTAATTTTATTCTAACGAAAGTATGGATGTCCAATCACACTTTCTTCCCCTCTGATCTTTGCCTCTTCTACATTTATCTTTATTCTGAGTGATGGACTTGTCAATATGTTTGAGGTACAAGAAGTTGTAGCAGTATTTCTAAATACATGATTTTTATGAGATTATTAACCTTTGCTAGGACTATGATTTTATGAGATGTATTAACATGTAAGGCCTTTGCTAGGACTACGATTTTATGAGATGTATTAACATGTAAGGCCTTTGCTAGGACTACGATTTTATGAGATGTTAAATTAACAATGAGTGGAGATTTATGGTGGAGATTTTGGCAGTGAGAGGCAAGGTGTCGGGTCGTATGTTTATGCCTTGACGTTGGTTGAAAAAAAATTCTCGAGTAGTCCGACAAAATTTGAAACCCTAACAAAAAAAAAAACCCGAGATTACCTTAGAGTTGTAGATGGATAAGCCAAATCAAAAATAAAATCAAAAATAAAATCAAAAATCAAATCAAAAATCAAATAACCTACTGAGCATCACTATTTATTTTATGTTCTTTTCCGACATATTAAGAGTTGTATTCACTGTGGAATTTGTCTTTCTTTATTTATTTCTTCGTGACTTCCTTCCGCTGCAGAATCACCGGAAGAACAACAGATGGGAGATCCTGACAGTGCCTCCATGCTCAGTGACGTCACGTTCCCGTGTTTGCTGGTGGGGCTCATGACCGCGCTTTGGAACCTCAGACTGTGAGACGAGAGTGTTGAGATTTAGAGGAACAATGTAGTTGATAAGACAACCTCTTAGGGGAACAACACGTTAATAAGAAGACGACCTTTGACCCCTTCCAGTGAAGTGATGATCTGTTGTGTGTTGAATGAGATGTGTATCGGTTTTTGGATATTCTTTTTCCCCACGTTTTTTTTTAAAGGCTTCTTTTTTCTTCGGTATGATTATAATATGAAATCCATAATAATTTGATTAAACACGTTTTATACTTTTTTATATTACAAGCTCTTTATTTACTTTCGCTTATTTTTGTGTGATTTTAAAATGATTATCATAAGGCGCTGTGATTGGAAGGATGAATAATATTGTATTTGGTTAGATCATGAATGCGTTTACATGTTTGAGAGAGAGAGAGAGAGAGAGAGAGAGAGAGAGAGAGAGAGAGAGAGAGAGAGAGAGAGAGAGAGAGAGAGAGAGAGATAGAATGTTTGGTAGTCTGTGTTGTGTGTTGTGTGTGTGTGTGTGTGTGTGTGTATGTGTGCCCACGCATGGAAGAGGAGCTTGAATTTCGAAAAACAACGATTTCTTTGTATATTTTTTTTCTGTGAGATCGATCGACGTTTTATAGCTACATGTGGAATCAACAAAGGTACTACTACTACTACTACTACTACTACTTATTACTACTACTACTGCTACAACTACTACTACTACTACTGCTACTACTGCTGCTACTACTACTACTACTAATAGTACTGCTACTACTACTACTACTACTACTACTACTACTACTACAACTACTACTACTACTACTACTACTACTACTACTACTACTACTACTACTACTACTACTACTACTACTACTACTGCTACTACTACTACTGCTGCTGCTACTATATAACGAATATTACTACTGCTGCTATTTGTTTTACAGTTATTAATATCCTATGACTATTCTTACATAATCATCGAGATTTGTGTTTGTGATCTCAATGTACTTTACGCTGCATAATATAATATATAGTGTGAAGGAGCTGTTGCGAAATGTGTACTTTGTTGTACTGTGTACCTAACACTTAACGAATGACTGCTTGAATGTCATGAGAAATATTTTATTGATATAAGAGTTGATGTATTACATATATTGTACATGTGTATTTAATTGGTTGTGTTCACCACATCTTCTTATTTCCCCCCCCCATTGAGTCGTATTTTGATTGGGCGTATATGACGTCATGTGATGTCATAATTCCAAGTGCCTTAGTAAATCGCATAATAAATAATAATGTTGATCTTATATCGAGTGAGAGAAAAAGAAGAAGAAAAAAAACACCATTTTCAAATTTTGGTTGCTTATTATATATTTAGTGTTAAATTTTAGACCACAATGTAATTTGGTGTGTGAAGTGTTGGTATGGACATTATGGTAGTGGGCCTACACGGAATTGAAAACACCGACTCGTTGGACAAAGTATCATCATGCACTTTTTTTTACCTATCCAATGCACACTTCACTAGGCAGTTTTCATCGACCATGCAAATTATGCTCGATTGGCAAATGAACGCATATGTTTTGTATGTTAATGTTATGACATTTTGACTTCTCAAGTGACCTTACAAGACCGTTTTTTATCTAATTGATTTTACTGAAATTCTGTACAATCATTAAACATTTGTTGATCTAGATACGGTATGATTTTCAAAAACAAGTGTGTCTTGATTGTTGAGTTACAAACGTCTTGATTGTTGAGTTACAAACGTCTTGATTGTTGAGGTACAAACGTCTTGATTGTTGAGTTACAAACGTCTTGATTGTTGAGTTTCAAACATCTTGATTGTTGAGGTACAAACGTCTTGATTGTTGAGTTTCAAACGTCTTGATTGTTAAGATTTTCAAACATCTTGATTGTTGAGTTACAAACGTCTTGATTGTTGAGTTTCAAACGTCTTGATTGAGGTACAAACGTCTTGATTGTTGAGTTTCAAACGTCTTGATTGAGGTACAAACATCTTGATTGTTTACAAACGTCTTGATTGTTGAGTTTCTTGAAACAAACGTCTTGATTGTTGAGTTTCAAACGTCTTGATTGTTGAGTTTCAAACGTCTTGATTGTTGAGTTTCAAACGTCTTGATTGTTGAGGTACAAACGTCTTGATTGTTGAGTTTCAAACGTCTTGATTGTTGAGTTACAAACGTCTTGATTGTTGAGGTACAAACGTCTTGATTGTTGAGGTACAAACGTCTTGATTGTTGAGGTACAAACGTCTTGATTGTTGAGGTACAAACGTCTTGATTGTTGAGGTACAAACGTCTTGATTGTTGAGGTACAAACGTCTTGATTGTTGAGGTACAAACGTCTTGATTTGATTGTTGAGGTACAAACGTCTTGATTGTTGAGGTTCAAACAGGTACAGACGTTCAAACTTGAGTACATGTTTTTTTTTCCACTCACCGGATAGATACATTAATAATATTGTCAACTGGTTTGATCACGTGGACGGCAACCATCTTGAAATGTCTAGCGTCCTGGCTACCACACCCAACCTCATTGGACAATAATATTTTGGCACAAAAAGGATTAACCTACAGTGCTACTGGTCGTATGGAAAATTCTTGTGAATGCCAAGAGGAGAACTGTATTTGAACTTTGTTCACCTTATTTCCCCACCACCAATGATATTTGACACCATAGGCCACGCTCAAAATAGTCCTGTTCGCATTCTCGGCATTGCCATTAGCAAGCCTTAAGTATAGGAATTGCTTGAGACAAGCCTTAAGTGTAGGAATTGCTTGGGACAAGCCTTAAGTGTAGGAATTGCTTGAGACAAGCCTTATTAAGTGTAGGAATTGCTTGGGACAAGCCTTATTAAGTGTAGGAATTGCTTGGGACAAGCCTTAAGTGTAGGAATTTCTTGGGACAAGCCTAAATTGTAGAAATTGCTTGGGACAAGCCTTAAGTGTAGCAATTGCCTGGGACAAGATCTGCAATTTCTCCACATCATCAAGCGATGCGTTATTTTGTGTGCCTGTGCAGTCATGTCGTGTGAGTGAACGGGGAGAAGAAGTTATATTTATATTATAACTTATTAATCAATAATTGAATCTGCCTCCTCATTAAGTTGGGGTTGGGTTTTTTAATTGAAATTCTTTCGTGTGGAAATGGAACCACTATGATTTCTATGCAACTCTCTTGGCCTTTTTAAACCTTTTTATACACGCCTTGATATAATGAAATTGAATTGTTCAAGTTAATAGTATCACATTTTTTATACATTTGATAATATGACATATAACTTTTTATATTTTTGTAATTCTCATTACAAATGGCTGTCATTGTCATTATACTGTCAATAAATAGTAAGTATTTGTAGAGCTTTGGCAGTACGACTGCCAAAGACACGTTTTGGGGTTGGGTTTTTTTCAGCTTCAATAAGTAAATAAGCCAAGTTGTAAAAAAATTGCAAACGCCGCATTGCACAAGTTACCATATTCTATTAGTATTAGCGTTACGCATGCTTTGCTTTACTCATTAATTCAATATACCGACAAAGCGGTAGGGGCGGTAGAGACTGAGAAAATCTTGACACGAACAAAGTGGTAGGGGCAGTAGAGACTGAGAAAAGTGGTAGGGGCGGTAGAGACTGAGAAAATCTTGACACGAACAAAGTGGTAGGGGCGGTAGAGACTGAGAAAATCTTGACACGAACAAAGTGGTAGGGGCGGTAGAGACTGAGAAAATCTTGACACGAACAAAGTGGTAGGGCGGTAGAGACTGAGAAAATCTTGACACGAACAAAGTGGTAGGGGCGGTAGAGACTGAGAAAATCTTGACACGACCGACACAATATCATCATGAAGAAAGAAAACGTACCTTAGAATCTCTGTATACTATATAAACGCAATCCCTTCGGAGCACAAAATTAGTTCTTGACTTAATTACATTATAGGACGTGGCGCCCTCTTGCCATCCATTTACACACAGATCTCTCCATTTTCTTTGGGTAATGCCCTTCTCTCCGCTGTTAGAAGTGGAATGTCGGACCACCTTTTTAAGATTCGACTTTATAAAGCACTCATTCTGCCAATAGCCATATTTGGCTCTGAAACATGGACCACCGGGAGAGAGGAAATGAGAATGTCCTCTTGGTATTTGAAATGAAATGCCTAAGGGCTATCCTTGGTGTTACTAAACACGATAGGCTTAGAAACACGCACACACGTGCCACACTGAACATGAACGAAACAATCGAGGAAATTAGTACGTGAATGAAATAATGCCCCGAAAATGGTCCATTGCATCCAAAGGAGTACGTACTCAAAAGAGTACGTAATGGACCAGGAAAGACAAAAACAAACACTTTGTGACTTGGGACCTGGAAAAATGTATTTTGTAGCAGAGTGTATGGCACATCATGAATATGTCGATGTTATACTGAAATTCTACTGTCATTTCCAATGTCAAATTCTGGAAAATTTCAGAAAGTGGTAACTTTACTATCGAGCCAACTCAAGGGGGGGGGAAACACAACTCATAATGGGTTGAACTTTACCTTGTTTACTACTATGCTACGATAAGGCTTTTTTTTTAGAAGGATAATCGAGCGGGGTATCCAACAAGCATAAAACGCACTGAGGTCTTCCATCATTTTTTGTAATCTTCAAGTTTCTATAGTAATGTATAAAAGGTGTATATTTTCTACGAATATAATTTATTTGACATGCCTTATATTGACTTGTACTTACAGCTATCTATGTTCTTTATCACATACAAACATTTATTAATAAGAATAATATAGTATTTGTATGTATCCAAAACTATATCGACTAATTTCCAACCCTCCAATTATAATAATAACCTTATGAAAGCAAGACCAGAATAAAATTATATTATTATTATTATTATTATTATTATTATTATTATTATTGTTGTATTCCCTTTGCTGTTCATTATTTCTTGGTGGATTTTCTTCTTGTAATCAATTTGTGTCAACGCTGTATGTTGTGATGTGTAAGAAGATATGTGTCTTTTGTTTCATGATTGAAGTTTACCTGGTCCACCATTTGTGGTGATCTCCTCAGGCAGAATCTCTTCTACTAATGGAGTGACACTCACTCACTTTCCCCTCATTTTCACAGCCAACTTGTGTCAAAGCAGTACATGAATGAATGTGCATTGTCTTGATTGCTTATTGTAGGTTCAATCTTTTTACAACTCCATGATTGCATTATTAAGATTTATGGGGCATTTAAAGGTCAAAATGACCTATCTAGCACAATATGATATGATATGATAAGATAAGATATGATATGACAAGATAAGATATGATATGATAAGATAAGATATGATATGATAAGATAAGATAAGTTAAGATATCCAGACAATATGATATGATATGATAAGAAATATCTATGATAAGACCTAAGATAAGATAAGATAATCTATGATAAGACCAGGATCAGATAAGATAACTCTATGATATGATATGATAAGATATCTATGATAAGATATGATCTAGATAATATGATATGATATGATAAGATAAGATATGATAAGATATCTAGATAAATATGATATGATATGATAAGATATCTAGATATGATATGATATGATAAGACCTATAAGCACAATATGATATGATAAGATAAGATAATATGATATGATATGATAAGAAGATCTAGCACAATATGATAAGATAAGATAAGAAGCACAATATGATATGATATGATAAGACCTATCTAGCACAATATGATATGATATGATAAGACCTTTCTATCAGTATCTCGCCAAACGTCCATACTTACACACAGTTGAACCACAATTTGAGAACCACATGAATGGTCTAAAAAAAACTTTCATCTCATATTCAATAAACGATCAGAAACCATGGATAATAACGCAACTCTCATATATTTTTATAATAAAATTGTATTTCCCATTTTGGTAACATGGTATAAATATATATAACACATTATATCAAAAAGTTTCAATTTACTGAAGAGTATCAATAAATAAAAAATTTAGCACTTAGAGGTCAATAAATTACGTGACAAATCTTGAATGATGGCTATTTGCAAACAATGAATTTAAAAAAACAGCACAACAAATCCAGGAAAACTTATTTGTTCATGGAAAGGCATCAAGACAAAATGTTCTTACACAACAAGAAATAAAAGCGTCTTGGGAATCTAGCTAGATAACATTAACAATGAAATATGATAATCACAACTAAGTGATGAATAAAAACGTGAATATTAAATACATGTAATAACATTAAAGCCCCGTACAAAAAAAAGACAAGACAAACGCAAAGGAATAGATGGGGGGGGGGGGGGGATTCTTGGGGCATCAGTCCAATTATCGAACCCACGACCTCTGTGGCCACACAGTGGGTTCAAACTCAAAGGTCGCGGTTTCTTGGATTCTATCGATATTCTAAGATTTTCTGTCTGTCTATTCCTTTTATGTCTTGTCTTCATTCCTTCCTACAGGGCTTCAATATTATTTCATGATCTTTGTTCATCACTTTCAACATGTCCCTTGCCTCACTATACTAACAATAAAACAAAACGATGAAAGTCTAAGTCTCTACTAAAATAAGGAGAAAAAATTAAATTAAGCACTCCTTTCACTTTCATGCAAAAGCGAATCACAAAAATTAAAAAGGAGAAAAATAATATTATGAACAAAATTTTAAAAACATGGGCAACACAGAAATACCACAGCATTTATCTCAGATTTAGAAAAGCTCAACGATTGCTTCACTGAGTTCAAATTTTGAGCATAAAAACAAAACAGAAATAATTTTTATATAACGCAACAAACAAATGCATAGTTTCAATTCTTAATGTAACACACACACACACTCACACACACACACACACAGACAAAAACATTTTTAAATGCAAATAATGTAACACTTGATTGGGGAAAAACAACATACGGCTGTAAATTATATAAAAAGGAAACAGCAAAAATAGGCTGATAGATTTAGCTTCATAGTCCAAGACACTGGTAGACAGAAGTAAATAGTTCAAGATATTGATACACAACCACGTAAATAGATGGACAATCTATGAAATTGTGCTAGGCTACAAAGCCCCAAAAAAACAAAAGTATAGATGGAGGTACAGATTCTAAGAAATTGATAGATGGAGCTACAGATTCTAACACAATAATAGATGGAGGTACAGGTTCTAAGAAATTGATAGATAGAGCTACACATTCTAACAAATTGATAGATGGAGGTACAGATTCAAGAAATTTGATAAATGATAGAGCTACAGGTTCAACAAATTGACAGATGGAGCTATAGGTTCTAAGAAATTGACAGATGGAGCTACAGGTTCCAAGAAATTGACAGATGAAGCTATAGATTCTAAGAAATTGACAGATGGAGCTATAGATTTAAGAAATTGACAGATGAAGCTATAGATTCTAAGAAATTGGACAGATGGAGCTATAGATTCTAAGAAATTGACAGATGAAGCTATAGATTCTAAGAAATTGACAGATGGAGCTACATATTCTAAGAAATTGACAGATGGAGCTACAGATTCTAAGTGATAGATGAAGGTACAGAACAAAAATAAAGAAATTTGACAGATTAAGCTCGAGAATCCCAAGAAATTGATAGCTTCTACAGCCTCCAAAAATAATAGGTGGAGGTACACAGCACAAGTAATAAATAAATTTGTCCCAGAAATTGATAGATCATACAGTCCCATAAATTGGATAGATGAAGGCATACTGTCCCAGAAATTGATAGATAAAGGCATACAGTCCCAGAAATTGATAGATGAAGGCATACAGTCCCAGAAATTGATAGATGAAGGCTACAGTCCCAGAAATTGATAGATAAAGGCATACAGTCCCAGAAATTGATAGATGAAGGCATACTGTCCCAGAAATTGATAGATAAAGGCATACAGTCCCAGAAATTGAAAGATGAAGGCATACAGTCCCGAAATTGATAATTGTAGCTACACAGACCAGGAAATTGATAGATGGAGATACAGAGTCCAAGAAAATTGACACTTCGAGCAAGGTAGGACCTACCAAGTCACTCCACACATAACCGATGCCTCTGAATACATAAAGAAACTGTGAAGACTAAAGGTTTTTAAATACTGGAGGGAAAAAAAGTTCAGCGTCCAGGAAAAATCAAAAGAAAAAAAAGAAACAATGTAAATAATCAAAGTTTTGTTGTTTTTTTTCAATCAAAAATTTGTTTATAAATAATCTCGAAAGACAAGCACTGAAACAAGAGAAAATGAATCAAGCTAGGTCCTGCAAAAAACAAAAAAAACAACAACCACAAACCAACTGAATGAGCAACAAATAGCATGAAAGTTCCTGACGGCTCGCCAACAGAAATATCAGAGTAAAAAGTTTCTTTGTTTAATTAAAATTTACCCCGTCCACCATTGTGGTGATCTCAGGGTGAATTAAGAGCAAAACGCAAGGCAATTGAAAGAGAAGTGAAAGAGTAAAAAAGGAAAGAAATATTTACCTACCAGCAGCAGCCCGTCCGCCAACCGCAGAGTAAAAGTAAAAGAGTGAATGGGAAAATGTAAGAACCTACCAGTAATGCCTGCCAACCGCCCCATGCAGTAAAAGACCTGAGAGGATGTACATGTAATTACACAACGATCTGGAAACCAAACTCAGTGCTCACTCACGTTAGTAGCACCAACCAAGTAAGCTTTGCTCTTGGGAAAATCTGGGCTTAAAAGAATGTGAGTTCAATAACTGCTTTGCCGGGACAAAAATAAAATAGTTTTGATATTTAAAATCATAAATAAGAAACTCAAAAAACACACACACACACACACACACACACACACAAATAAACTCTAAGAGTCTGCATCATAGTTTTGTACAAATCAAGATGCATTGATATTTGACCGTTGTTCAGTAGAAGTATGTTTTCAAATAAGATAACATTCATTTTCCTTTTCACAACAACAACTACAATGACAATTTTTCTTGTTTTAAAACGATTTAAAAAAAAAAATTCCTTTGCAATTCAAATGTTCTGCTGAATAAAAATTCCAACACACAAAGTGTGAATACTTCAGATCAAGTAAGAATACACAACACTTTTAAAAGAAGCTCAACAATGAAAAATTCATCAACTCACAAGATTTCACACATCAAAAACAAAAGCTCTCATCAATGTTTCCATGTCAAACGAAATTTGAACACAAATTGCATACACATCATCATAAATATCAGCACTTTTCATTTTCTTATCAGTGCAGTTTTGAACATTTTTATTTATCATTATCAATATCATTATTCGTTCAGCATTTGCTCTTTTTTTCTATTGTGCTGAGAAAAATTCTACCAAATAAAAAAATACAAAAAAGAACTTAATTTTACCCACATCCACCACTAAGGTGGTTTGGGGTTTTTGGTATGAGTTTTTATTGCCTGGACTGCAAAAACCAAGGAATCTTTTACGTGCATCATGTGTTACAACCTGCACACGGA
Source organism: Doris montereyensis (assembly GCA_037039925.1). Classification (NCBI taxonomy): domain Eukaryota; kingdom Metazoa; phylum Mollusca; class Gastropoda; order Nudibranchia; family Dorididae; genus Doris; species Doris montereyensis. The sequence continues at coordinate 25,383 of JAXRKP010002372.1, forward strand.
ATCTTCCGTCTCCGATGGGACTAGGTGTCGATCCATCTACCTGAACCAGCACAAATTAACTATTATATTCAAATATTTACTTTATGAAAGCTTTAAATAAAATGATGACCCACCGTCATCACACAGGGAGATGAAAAGTTTGAAGAGGTCTAATTTTTCTAACTCTTCAGGCGGATTCTTGTTAAATAATTTGTGAAGTTATAAAGCTTTTTCACATGTTGGGACTGTAAGAGGTTAAAGCTATTTCCCTTTACTTCTTGTTATAAAGCAAACTCAAAGATTAAATACTTCTCTTCTTCAACACATTCGGTTCTACCTTTGGCATACATAAAAAAAAAGAAAGAGAAAAACAAATTTAATTTGTATACAAAATGGAAAAAAACTCAAATAACAATTTCTAAAGCTCAAGTTTTCATGTCAAACATTAGGTAAGTTGAATAAAACCAAAACAATATCGCATAAAAACAAGTCTCATATCCATAACATGTAAAATTGAAACTTCTTTAACCGTTTTTGCGTAATCCACCCCTATCCGCCCGAGATACTATCAGCTCTCTTGTGTTTAATCCGGCCCTAATTCGCCCGAAAAAATGTGCCTTTTACCTAACGTTCAATACGGCCAAATCCTACCGGGAAACACCCACATCTTTTGTATAAACTTGTACACTACAAGAGCTCTTTAATAAAGTCAAAAGTAGAATAGACCCTCATGTTTGATATTATGGTCATGGGGTGGCTTAGACTCATTCAGACACAATTTAGGGTTCATAGACAGCAGCTCTTTCTGTGTATTGTCAGCACTGCTTTCTACTACTACTAGATCAGCAGGCCTACTAGGCCTTCATGTATATTGTGTATTTACTACCACTACTACTAGATCTAGAGCAGGCCTACTAGGGCCTTCACTGTGTACTGGTCCCAGCACATGCGTGTTTAATACTACTACTACTAGATCTAGCCTATAGGCCTTCACTGTGAGCAGGCGTGTTTAATACCACTACTACTAGATCTAGAGCAGGCCTACTAGCCTTCACTGTGTACTGGTCAGTACATGCGTGTTTAATGCCACTACTACTACTACTAGATCTAGAGCAGGCCTACAAGGCCTTCACTGTGTACTGGTCAGCACATGCGTGTTTAATACCACTACTACTAGATCTAGGAAAAAGGAGCCTACTAGGCCTTACTGTGTACTGGTCAGCACATGCGTGTTTAATACCACTACTACTAGATCTAGAGCAGGCCTACAAGGCCTTCACTGTGTACTGGTCAGCACATGCGTGTTTACTGATCTAGAGCAGGCCTACTAGGCCTTACTGTGTACTGGTCAGCATGCGTGTTTAATACCACTACTACTAGATCTAGAGCAGGCCTACTAGGCCTTCACTGTGTACTGGTCAGCACATGCGTGTTTAATACCACTACTACTAGATCTAGAGCAGGCCTACTAGGCCTTCACTGTGTACTGGTCAGCACATGCGTGTTTAATACCACTACTACTAGATCTAGAGCAGGCCTACTAGGCCTTCACTGTGTACTGGTCAGCACATGCGTGTTTAATACCACTACTACTAGATCTAGAGCAGGCCTATTAGGATCTAGAGCACAGTGCTAGATCTAGAGCAGGCCTACTAGGCCTTCACTGTGTACTGGTCAGCACATGCGTGTTTAATACACTACTACTAGATCTAGAGCAGGCCTACTAGGCCTTCACTGTGTACTGGTCAGCACATGCGTGTTTAATACCACACTACTTCTACTAGATCTAAAGCAGGCCTACTAGGTCTTCACTGTGTACTGGTCAGCACATGCGTGTTTAATACACACTACTTCTACTAGATCTAGAGCAGGCCTACTAGGCCTTCACTGTGTACTGGTCAGCACATGCGTGTTTAATACCACTACTACTAGATCTAGAGCACTAGGCCTTCACTGTGTACTGGTCAGCAGTGTTTAATACCACTACTACTAGATCCAGGCCTACTAGGCCTTGCTGTGTACTGGTCACTCATTTAATACCACTACTACTACTAGATCTAGAGCAGACTAGGCCTTCACTGTGTACTAGTCCACACATACGTGTTTAATACCACTACTGCTAGATCTGGGGAACGGCCAAGGCCTTCACTAAATGCATACTACTTCTAGTTAAACTACAGGCCTTCCATTAGTGCATGATACACCAATTTCTAATAAGGCCTTCATCTTAGTCTGCATACTTTAAGCCTACACTACTACTAGATCTAGAGCAGGCCTACTAATTAAGTACATGCGTGTTTAATACCACTGCTACTTCTACTGAATCTAGAGCAGGCCTACTGAGTATTTTTATAATAGATAGTGTACTATATAAATCAATCATTTTCTTTTTCTTTCTCTTTTTTAGGGGGGGGGCCTACCTTAACCAACCATTGTAAAAAAATCTACTGTTACAGTAATGGTTACAAATCAAAATGAACAATACAAAACCTAAATCTATCATCTAACTGCCAACCTGTTCAACTCGAAACTCCATCTGAGTATGCATAGACTAATTTAACCTTTCTAATACCATCTCTAATATGTCTGTAAAATAATTATTTAACTTTGATTAACAAAGTATTTTTTATAATCAGATAGCCAGGTACGGCCCATAAGCCAATCATTTTCTTTTCTTCTCTTTTTTGAAGGGTCTTTTAATCACCCATGGACAGGAAGGAAAATGCAACTTACTTTAATGGTTACAAATCAAATTTAACAATACACAGGCATTGATTTCAGGGAGAATTAAGGGTGCCAACCTGTTCAAATGCAACAAGGACTTGTTTGAATTACTGACAATTTACCACATCCCCTATGATCTCAGGGAGAATTAAAGAATTAAGAGAAAGTTCCAGCAAAACATTGAAAGGTTTGTGAGAAAGTTCAATGGGAAAGTTAAAGAGAAAGGCGTATGAGAAAGTGGAATGGGAAAAGAAGAGAGAAATCACCCTCCTCAGCCCCACTTAGGACAAATGCAACAAGGACGGCTTTAATTTATTGACAATTGACCCCATCCACCACAGGCATTGATTTGGGAAAGAAGAGAGGACTTGTTTGAATTACTGACAATTTACCACATCCACCCATAGGCAGCGATCTCAGGGAGAATTGAGAAAGTAACAGCAAAGAAAGGGAAATGAGAAAATGGGAAAAAGAAAAGGTGTGTGAGAAAGTGAATGGGAAAGAAGAAGGACCTACCTGTAGTACCCGCCAACCAACCCACCAACTACATGCAACGAGGAAGATAGACAAATATTGTGTGTGTGTGTCTGTGTGTGTGTGTGTGTGTTTGTTATCACAATGAAGTCACAGTCTGACACACGTGTTTGGAGTCCCCTTTCGAATTTTGACTCAGATAACCACTGCCTCGTCTCCCTTTGTCGCTGCCCAGGGTGGAGCACTGGATCGGGGACCCCGTTGAGAGACGACCGAGAGATCCCTCGGAATGACGGTGAACTCCATGGACCCCGTAAGTTCGTCACAACTGGCATTTCGACTCCGTTGAGCGTGCTGACAGTTTCCTTGCTGCCCATCTTCGGAATCATGTTCGACAGCTCGTGGTCGTCGCTGCGACTCAATCCATACCTGGCAGCAGCCCTTCCTCGTTGTGAATATCCGCCACCGCTAACGTCACTGCCGTTGAATTGACCCGCACCGACCCCGAGCCCTCGGCAGTGCCGCAGCTGTTTAAACCGCAGACGCTGCTGCTGAGCAGTCCACCAGAGCAGAGACGACGATCGGAATAAGGAGGGGGATGGGGACCGCCGGTGCGCTGCCGATTTTTCCCCATCTTGCTGAAGGACGACAAGACGGTGACGGAGAACGGCTTCTTTTTCGTGGGCCGTGATGGGCTTGTCGTGCCAGCTGTGAGATCGGCTCCTGGCCGCCGTGGACGTAGGCTAGTGACGACACGGTGTTGTGGTTAGACGGAACGTGGAATGTTTGTGGGAGATCTTGCATCTCTAGAGAATCTGTGTCTTCATAGGCAACACTGGCAGTGGGGGCATCAAGACAGGGGGTGAGACAGGCTGGAGTGTGTTGAAGAGAGCTCACAATGTCTTCCAGTTCTGGCCTGGAGTAAGGGTCATTCCGCATACACCACGAAATAAATGATTTCCTGAGAAAGATGGAAGGGTGCAGGAAGAAAATTAAATAATTTAAATCCTTTAAATCCTTTAACACGTAAATATTATACGTAAACCTCCCCCCCCCCCCCACCCCCCTCCTTTTCTTTATAAAATCAAGAGACATTGCTACGGCCTTTTCCAATCACATATTATTTCATAATCAACATCAAAACCCTTGAAAGAACTCTTGTTTAATGAAAATATCATTTATTTTATTTATTTTTTATGAGTGGTTAGACAGATACGTAGATGGATTTATATTGCTTTGATTGAATGCAATTCTTACTGTTGTGCAGGAATATGTTTCATCCATGTACACACTTGGTCTTATGAAAGTTTGTGTCTCGACCTCTCAATTAGAGGGTCGTGTTTTCAAGCCCCTGCAGTATGACACAAATGTTCCCGAGCTTTCTCAGGTAAAACCCACCCCTGGTCCAGGTAGGTGGATCGACACCTAGTCCCCATCAGAAACCAGCCATAAAAAGGAGGTCCCCTGTGCAGATCACAACACTCTTGCACGTTAAAGATCCCTTAGCTGTTTTCAGGGTAGACCAAGCAAACTTAAATTCCACAAGATCACCCTGACTCTGGATGTGTAAAAATCAAATCAACGACAAAAATCCCTTACAAAGGCGCGGGACATTTCTCGGAAGAAGCAGAGGGCTGCCTCCCATGACGTAATCCAGGACTTCTCTGTTGGACAAACCAGGTATGGAAAGCTGCCCAGCGTGACAATTTCATACATCAGGACGCCAAACGACCAGATGTCCGACTTGAACGTGTAAATGCCGTCACGCAAACTTTCCGGAGCCGTCCAGCGAATGGGGAGCAACGCTGTTGTGAGGATAAAGAAAACAATCATCATTGGTGTGATAAAAGAGGGATAATACTGCAGTAGGCCAATAACTTAGTAAGTAAGTAAGTAAACCCCATACTCATAAGTTGAGCCTTGGAGGAATCAGGGGTAGAGTCCTGATTTTTCTAGGCACACGGCATAGTGTGGTAGTTTGCCATTGTTTTTCACACGTCCTTACTTTCACTGAGTCTGAAAAGGCCCATCTACCCATTTCGCTGCTGGATCGACAGGAGGACCAGAAAATTTGCCCATGCTGGGAATCGAACTTGGGCATCTTGCATGGCAGTCAGCTGCTCTACCAACAGAACTACCAGTGCCAATAACTTATGAAGAGGATATGAGGTAGAAATGAACGGCCTATTAGACAGACAACAGGACAGGTCAGAACAATTTTCTGGTTGCCCACCCTTTCATCGATTTCTTCACGGCAGTGTTAAGTTTTGTTGCATGAGCAGCGAAGTGGTCACCTGTGTTACACTGAGATAAACATACATTGTACATGTTATACATATATGACACTGATGTTGTTGTATTTTTTTACATTGTGCAGACATTATACGAGAACACTTCCATGCATAAATATGTAAACGCCTTCTCATTCAATGGACACAAAATCTGAGACCTGTCGTCCAGCCGTTATCAAGAACTGCAAAACATTAATACCTTTAAGAAAATGTTGAAAACAGATTTTTTTTCAACAGATATATTTGTAAACTTGTTGTCAATTGACTCAATTGTGGATTGTTGACATTGTAAAGCCCCTAGACCATGTCTACAGAAAAAAAATGTCTTCAAGGCCCGTAAGGCCGAAAGAGCCGGAGCTTATCCTGGTTTCTATAGCGTGAAGCCAAACAGGTCACAGTAATCACCTCCTGGCCAGGACGCCAGTCTGACGCAGATTTTTACTCCCAAGTTAGTGCTTGTACCATTTGCACCTGGGTAGAGTGGGGAAAATGCGTGTTAAGTGTCTATCCCAGGAACGCAATGTCAGACCTTGCTTTACTAGGATTCACTTCCGGGACCTCATGATCCCAGTCTGGCAGCCTAACTGACCGCTTGGTCACCACCCCATGTCTATGTACAGGCTTATATAAAGCTAAACATAATTATTATTATTATTATTATTATTATTATTATTATTATTATTATTATTATTATTATTATTATTATTATTATTATTATTATTATTATTATTATATTATTATTATTATTATTATTATTATTATTATTATTATTATTATTATTATTATTTTTAATAACTCAAATTCCCTGAAACTTTTGCTCAATAGAACAGACAAGGTCAGTCACCTTTGCGGGTAAAACGATAATGGTCCGTGTCAGACACATGGCGTGTCATGCCAAAATCCCCGATTTTCACACCTTTGTTGGCATGCACAAGACAATTTCTGACACGCCAGGTCCCTGTGGAAAACAAGCACATGTTTGCATTTTGTGACAGAAGGACTTATACAGAAAAAAAGAAAAGAATTTTTTTTCTCTTCAAATAACACAAAGTAAAGCAGATGTACAAAATCTGTTTCATTGAAATTTAGCGGTGATCTTTGTGTGAATTAAGAGGAAACAGCAATATGAAAGATAAGTAAAAAAATAAATTAAAAAAAGAAGTAGGACCACCAGTAACTCCCGCCAACCACCGGCTGGAAGTAAAAACAGACTATCAGACAGAACACACGCAGGGAATGAAATAACACCAAGAAGAAAAGAAAAAAAATTATGTACAAAACACAAACAATCAAAATTGAAACATCTCGGCTTTGATTGGAATTTACTCTGTTTATCAAATGCAGTGATCTCAAAGAAAAGTAAGAGGAAACAGCAAGATAAAAGATATTCGTTTTGATTTGATTTACCCACATCCACAACTATGGTGGTCTCGGGAGTTTTGGTAGGATTTTTAATTTTGCACGGACTGCCCTGTAAACGGCTAAGGGGTCTTCAACGTACACAGAGTGTTGTAATCCTTATTACTGTCCATCTCCCATGGGACTAGGTGTCGATCCACCTACCTGGACCACGGGGTAGATTTAGCTAAAAAAAAATCCAGAAAATGTTTCAACTGGTGGCGGAGCTCGAACGCACTACCTTTCGGTTGAGAGACAGACACCTTGCCTCTGGACTATTGAGTTCCCGATAAAAGAAATATGAAAATGAAAGAAGGCAGGAAAGTCGTAGGACCAGTCAGCAGTGCCTGCTAACCGCATACATAAACATCTCAAATTTTAAGAGCAAATGAGAAGGAGGAAGAGTATGAGGAGTGGGAGAAGCAAGAAGAGAAGTGGGAGGAGCAAGAGGAGTGGGAGGAGCGAGAGGAGTGGGAGGAGCAAGAGGAGTGGGAGGAGCAAGAGGAGTGGGAGGAGCAAGAGGAGTGGGAGGAGCAAGAGGAGTGGGAGGAGCAAGAGGAGTGGGAGGAGCAAGAAGAGAAGTGGGAGGAGCAAGAGGAGTGGGAGGAGCAAGAGGAGTGGGAGGAGCAAGAAGAGAAGTGGGAGGAGCAAGAGGAGTGGGAGGAGCAAGAGGAGAAGTGGGAGGAGTGGGAGGAGCAAGAGGAGTGGGAGGAGCAAGAATGATCCAAAGTTCGGAAGCCTAACTAACCAGTCGGACAACGACGCCACTGATCAGCGTCATCCTCACCCGAATTTTGCCTATGAACGAAGTGTGCAATGAACAAACCTGTGAACGAACTTGTTGGCATGAAGATAAAACAAACCATTGGCTATATCAATCGCCATCTGGGTCAACGTCTCGGCCTTCACATCTTCCGCCTCCTTGACACCCTGGCCCTACAAGACTTCTTCTGGACAGCAGATAGGTCTTGAGATTACCTGCCAAAACAGAGATGTTTTTAAAAATAAAAAAGAGATGTGTTTCAGATAAATAGAATATATTATTTTGACGGTTGACAATAGGCATACTTCAATAACCTTGGGAAAACCAAAGCCATATCTAGGGGGATAAAAAAGAAAAATAGAACTAGCTTTATTTAATGATAAAAAAACTTCCTTTCAGGCCATTACGACCCATAAAGCCGGAGATTATTACGGAACACGTGATAATAATCACCCCCTGACAGGACGTTAGTCTATTGCAGGTCTCTACTCCCAAATTATTGCCAGTACTCATTTGCACCTGGGTTAAGTGGGAGGGGGGGGGGGGAGAATGCATGTTAAGCGTCTTTCCTAAGGAACACAATGTCACACCTAGCATTGCTAGGATTCAAACCCGGACCTCATGATTCCAAGTCCGGCAACCTAACCACTAGGCCACCAATACCATTTTTATGATGAAATTTAAAAAGAGAAAATATATACTAAATAGCTCTAATCTGTCTTATTCTTGCTGTCTGGATGTGCACTTCCACCTGTGCACCATTGAAAAGTAAAAGTAGATCCCGTTACTCAAAGTCATTTGAGCTTCTAGCAAATGTCACTCAATCGCAGGGGATTTTGGTTTTGATTTTGACTTGATCGTACCCAAATCCATGAAATATATTATGTGATCTCTGGGTTTCTGGTAGGATTTTTTTAATTTTGCCCACACTGCCCTATAAACAGCCCTGTTGTGAAACTGAAGGAAAATGAAGGCTCGAGCCCACGACAGTTGGGTTGGGTTGAGAGGTGGACACCTTGCCTCTGGGCTACCCTGGAGTCCCCTACCACACTATGGTAACTTCACTCACCATGCAGCATGAACTCCATAACGGCGTAGATGGGCTCCGTCCTCGTACACACTCCCTCAGCTGCACTATGTTCTGGTGCTTGAACTGCTTCATGAGCGCAATCTCTTGTAGAAACTCCAGCTGGGACATGGGCAAAATGGATTTGGATTTGATTTGATTTGATTTGATTTGATTTGATTTGATTTGATTTGATTTGATTTACACATATCTACGTCTAAGGTGATCTTGGGCTTTTTGGTAGGATTTTGTTTCAATTTTGCCTGGACTGCCCTGTAAAAACAACCAAGGGATCTTTAACGTGCACAGAGTGTTCAAATCTGTTCACACAGGATCTCCTGTTTATCGTCCGTCTCCGATGGGACTAGGAGTCGATCCACCTATCTGGACCAAAGAGGGAAGATTTTGCATGAAAAAACTCCAGAAAAGGGGACTCAAACCCACTACCTTTAAATTTTTTGGTTGAGAGGCCGACATCTCGCCAGACAATATATGTAAATGGTGGTCTCTTGTAATGAGCAATAAATAAAGAGGAATGGCACAGCAGTAGGCCCAACACCTCATGAAGACCAGGTAGATAGACAACAAGCCAACACCTCATGAAGGCCAGGTAGATAGACAACAAGCCGACACCTCTCATAGATAGACAACAAGACCATGAAGGCCAAATAGATAGACAACAAGCCAACACCTCATAAAGGCCAGGTAGATAGACAACAAGCCGACACCTCATGAAGGCCAAATAGATAGACAACAAGCCGACACCTCATGAAGGTCAAATAGATAGACAACAAGCCGACATCTCATGAAGGTCAAATAGATAGACAACAAGCCGACATCTCATGAAGGCCAAATAGATAGACAACAAGCCGACATCTCATGAAGGCCAAATAGATAGACAACAAGCCGACATCTCATGAAGGCCAAATAGATAGACAACAAGCCGACATCTCATGAAGGCCAAATAGATAGACAACAAGCCGACACCTCATGAATGGCCAGGTAGATAGACAACAAGCCAACACCTCATAAAGGCCAGGTAGATAGACAACAAGCCGACACTCTCTAGATGACAACAAACCGACATCTCATGAAGGCCAAATAGATAGACAACAAGCCGACATCTCATGAAGGCCAAATAGATAGACAACAAGCCGACACCTCATGAAGGCCAGGACATCTCAGATAGACAACAAGCCAACACCTCATAAAGGCCAGGTAGATAGACAACAAGCCGACACCTCATGAAGGCCAAATAGATAGACAACAAGCCAACACCTCATGAAGGTCAAATAGATAGACAACAAGATAGGACAGAGAAATTTCGAGTGATGTGCCCTTCATCAGCGTTTAGTAGTTACTATTTCTTTATCTTCTTGTCAGTGATGAAGAGCACTACGCTCAAAAAATGTTTCTCTGACTCCTGTCTCGTTTTCAGTTTTTCCCAATTGAAAGGGTCATTTCAATAGTGTGCCCAAGTCATAATTACATTATTCAGAGAAAAATGCAAAAAACCATGAACTTTGGCAGTGTTGGCCGGGAATTCCAAGTTTCAAACGGCTGTAAACGTGATGCATTTTCATCATATCATTTTCACACTTTTCAGGAAGCATAATTTCCATTTATTCCATGGGTTTATCTCCCTGTCTCGTTTTTCATGGAAATGGACAAAGGCACACTGTTGAACTGACCCCTTCAATTGTTTTCTTCAAATTCCGTCATGCTGAACTCATTTATGAAGCTTAAAAATATGTATCTCTTCAAATAATAAAATATCACTCAGGATTTGTAAAACCTCTCCCTTCCCCCTCCCCCTCCCCAAATGAGCGTACTTTTTCCTCCGTTTTGAAGTCTGACTTGAGAGTCTTGGCAGCCACCGACACCCACCCTTCTCCTTGTTTGAACATCTCACCTCCTTCACAGTACCTGAGGATCAAAGAGAAAAGAGAAATAAATGAGCTCAGAGGAGAGAGCAACGGAGCAATACAAAATAGCAACCCCTTGCATTGGACACATGAAGGCAGAAGAAAGAGGAAAACCAAAGATCACATGGCGTAGAAACGTTTTTTTTTTTTTAAATTTGATTTTGATTTACACACATCATCAACTATGGTGGTCTCTGGGTTTTTGGTAGGATTTTTAATTTTGCCCGGACTGCCCTGTAAACAGCCAAGGGATCTTTAACGTGCACAGAGTGTTGTGCTCTGCACACGGGACCACCTGTTTTTCGCCCGTCTCCAAATCAAGCTTGAGTAGAAAAGCTTCATAATCATATTGCTGAATTATACGTCACTCAAGACAAAGGGCAGTAAGTGAGTCAAAAAGTAAATAATTTTCTTCAAGGCCATGATGGCAGCTGGGTACAGCTTATATCCTAATCTTTATTGTGTGGGAAGGACACTAGTTTGTTGCAAGTTTCCCTTCCCAGCTGATGCCAGCACTCATTTTCACCCCGGGTTGAGTGAGCAAATATGGTTTAAACATGTCTGGTTTTGAACCAAAACCAATCGTAGATATAACTAATTTTGCACCTGGGTTCAATAATTAAATGTTAATTTCATAAACAATGGCTTCATAATTTATGTATTTTATTACCGCACACAGGACGTATACAAGCGTACGCATGCAATATCGATTTGATCAGGCTTCATTTGGAACTTGGGGAAGAAAAAAAATATTTTCTTAACTCACTTTGGACTTAGCGGTTTATGCATCTTAAAAGGCAAGAAATGCTACTAGAAAGTTGGAAATTTGTAAGCCCACGGCTATTAGAGGTAAATATTAAACCAAAAGGAAGAGAAATTAAATTATTAATAGCTTATGGACCAAACGAAGATGCCCCAAAAGAAGAAAAAGACATCTTCGAAAATGATTTACAAATAGCTGCAGAGAATCTCAAACCCAAACAGGAATTAATGGTTTTAGGAGATTTAAACGCTAGAGTAGGCAACAATGTAGAAACACCAGGAGGAGTAATAGGTAAAGAAGGAGAGACAACAACTTTTCCAAATGGAGAGAGACTAATAGATTTTGCCTAAAGAATAACATGAAAATAGCTAACACATTTTTTCCTCATAAAGATATCCACAAATATACAAGAGTAAGTGAAGACAGATGTGAAAAGTCAATCATAGACTACATAATAGTTAGCAGCTCCTTTTTTTACAGTACAATGGATGCTAGAGTAAGCAGAGGAACTGAAATATTTAGTGATCATCACCTAGTGATAGCCAAAATGAGATTATTAACTGAAGAAAACAAACAGAAAAGGAAAGAAAAGAAAGCTACTAAACTCAAAATAGAGGAACTAAATAAACCAATAGTAAAACAGATATACCAATCCAGGATAAAAAGATCTGTCAGTGAAAGGCAGATGGATCTGAAGGAAAGCACAATAGAAGAAAAGTGGCAAATACATAAAGAAACACTCCTCAGTTGTACTGAAGAGGTCTGTGATAGGAAACAAATTAAAGGAGATGGGAAAAGGACAGCATGGTGGAATGAGAATGTCAAGACTAAGATCAAAGAAAGGAAAGATGCCTGGAAGAAATATTTGCAAACAAAGAGACCAGTGGATAGGATAGATTATGTGAGTAAAAGAACTATCGCCAAAGAGGAAGTGAGGAAAGCAAAACAGGAACAGTGGGAAGAGTTTGGACAAAGACTTCAAGAAAGCTATCAAAAAGGAAATCAAAAGCTGTTCTGGGGGGCAATGAATAGCATGAGAAAGACCAAAGTTTGCCCAATACGATAAATTAAGAACACCAGTGGAGAAATAATGAAAGGAGACAGCAAAATCATGGAACCGTGGAGAAAATATTTTCAACAATTACATAATCCCTCCAGAACATATGAAACAAGGAGTACAGATTAATTATTAAGAGTAACATGTAATGGGGATGAGACAGCTGAAGATGTAGATATCTCAATGGAAGAAATCCAAACAGCTATAAGAAAAGTGAAATTAGGAAAAGCCCCAGGAGCAGATCAAGTTTATCCAGAAATGATTAAAAACCAAGGGAGAGAGGCAGACAAACTACTACATGCAATATTTCAACAAGCATGGAAGTCCAAACAGGTGCCAGTCGACTGGAAAAAGGGAACGGTAGTACCAATACATAAGAAAGGATCAACCATGGAATGCTCAAACTATAGAGGGATATCACTACTTAGCGTACCAGGAAAAGTGTATGCCAGGATTCTGGAAATGAGACTAAGGAAAAGAGTAGAGGATCAGATTGAAGAACACCAGAATGAATTTAGACCAGGAAGAAGTGTACAAGATCACATATTTACAATTAGACAAATAACAGAAAAATTCCTTGAGAGAAACATTGACTTGCACCTGCGTTTTATTGACGTAGAAAAGACATTTGACACTTTGAGGAGGGACAAACTATGGCATTCCTTAAAAGAACGCAACGTAGAGCAAAATTTAATAGAAGCCATTAAAAGTTTTTATAATAAACCAACGCGTGCAGTAGAGTAGCTGGAAATGTATCTGAAGAATTTGATGTAGATATAGGAGTAAGACAGGGTTGTATCCTAAGGGAGGAAAGGAGAGAGGGTGGGTGGGTGGGGGGGGGTGTGTCGAGTTGGGGAAATATGTATTGATTAAGTGTTCTTCCCCACAGTGCCTAGCTTTGCCAGGCTCGAGACCAGGGTGCGTCATGGTCCCCGTCCGCAGGCTCTAACCACTTGGCGGCCGATGCCCCCGTAGTTATCTAAGCATACAAACATTTTTTTAAAGATTGACACAAGACGGACACGTAGTTATCTAAGCATACAAACATTTTTTTTTTAAAGATTGACACTTGGTAAGACGGACACGTAGTTATCTAAGCATACAAACATTTTTTTTTAAAGATTGACACTTGGTAAGACAGGACACGTAGTTATCTAAGCATACAAACATTTTTTTTTAAAGATTGACACTTGGTAAGACGGACACGTAGTTATCTAAGCATACAAACATTTTTTTTTTTTTAAAGATTGACACTTGGTAAGACGGACACGTACAGAAAGCCCCTTCCCCCAATGCTCTGTTCAGCACTATGTTGTCTCGTGGTATTTCCCAGTCGTCCACTACCAGGATGTGGGACTTTTCATCATTCAAAAGGCCGAGTTCTTTGATCCGATCGTGAGCTACTCTGAATTTCTTTATTCTGACATCACACCTATGAAAACAAATCAAAACCAAAATAACATCATTAACAAAAGGAAAAACTCTTTATGTTTTCTCCTTACATTAAAAATCATCAACAATACACTATTTCATTACAATCTGATAATAATATCTCTCTACCCATCCCCCTCCCCTCTCTACCTCCCTCTCCCTCCTCCCTCCCCCCTCCCCCTCCCCCTCTCCTCCCCCCCTCCCCCCTCCCCCTCCCCCCCTCCTCTCCTCTCTCTCTCCTCTCCCTCTCCCTCTCCCTCTCTCTCTCTCTCTCTCTCTCTCTCTCTCTCTCTCTCTCTCTCTCTCTCTCTCTCTCTCTCTCTCTCTCTCTCTCACTTGTCCTGAAATAGAAGCAAATCGAATACACTTCTTTCTTGCCATTCAAAACTTCAAGGTTACGAACAGTCTTCCCTATCTCTGCCAACACCTTACGTGATTTTGATGATGAAGACAACACTGATGATAACCACGATGATGGGGATGACGATGCAAAGGAGCCACACTACTGGACAGGGAGATTCATTGAATCTCGGATTCCTTCCAAACTGCCACAATCTCCTTCACCTAACGGATACAACAAACAAACAAACAAACAAACAAAAAACATACAAACACGATTTGAGTGAGAGAGAAAAAAAGATATTTGAACAATATAATAATATATACTAGAGCGTAGATTTTATGATAGAGGGAGGGAGGGAGGGAAGGAGAGAGGAGGGAGGGAGGAAGGGAGAGAGAGAGAGAGAGAGAGAGAGAGAGAGAGAGAGAGAGAGAGAGAGAGAGAGAGAGGGGGAGGGAGGGAGAGGGAGGAGAGAGAGGGAGAGGAGGGAGGGAGAGAGAGACAAAGAGAGAGAGAAAGAGAGAGAGAGAGAGGTGCGAGAGAGAGAGAGGGAGGGAGGGAGGGAGGGGGGAGAGAGAGAGAGGGAGGGAGGGAGGGAGGAGAGAGAGAGATAGAGCGAGAGAGAGAGAGAGAGAGAGGGAGAGGAGGGAGGGAAGAGGAGAGAGAGAGAGAGAGAGAGAGAGAGGGAAAGAGAGAGAGAGACAGACAGACAGACAGACAGACAGACAGAGACAGAGACAGAGAGAGAAAGAGAGGGAGAGAAAATTGCTTGTTTCAATGAACGAATATACACTTTTGTCATTACAAACATTAAAGTAAATATTCCATATGTATTAAAATTCAAGACACTAAACATGAGAGGCATGACAAAATGACTTGCACCCTTTCATATATGTCTTCAATCTCAGAAAGTCAAATTTCTAAATTTCTCTAAATGCCTTTTCTTACAAAAAAAAAATATTTATCAGTTATTCAATCTAGGAGAATGCAAAAAATTATTTCCTTTTCTCCCCCTTCCCCGTTGATTACCTTTTAATTCGGGGTGTGGGGGGGGGGGGGTGTGTTTGTTGCTCAGTGTGTGTTTGTTGCTCAATCACCTTTTCAAGAAATGCTGCAAACTGAAGACAAGAAGGAAAACAAAAGAAAAGATTCAATATCCGTAACCCTCAATCCGTACCTTGACTCTGTTTACCAAAAGACGGGGCCATGGGAGACAACCACCTAATGGCAGACGTATCAAGTTTGAGAGTCCCGCCAGTTGACTGAGCACTAGAGATGTAGTGGCCTATGACTAGCGTTTCGTTGGAGAAAGACTGCAAGACTACCATGTCGGCGTGGCGGTCGCTTCATCAAACAGGATTCGACCGAGACTCCGATGAAGTCCAGGGCAGCAATGGCGGAGCGGAAAGCTCTGTTCCGTGAAAAAAAGAAGAAAAACAGCGCTGAATCTTCCACGATCGGCAGCTCAGAATCCTATTTTGGTAGGATTTTCAATTTTCAATTTTGCCCTGACTGCAAAAATATCTTTTAACGTGCACACAGTGTTGTGTGATCTGCACATGGGACCTCCTTTTTATCATCCGTCTCCGATGGGACTAGATGTCGAATCACCTACCGGGAGGGAGGGGGAGGATTTTTAAAATAATTTGTTTGTTAAATACAGAAAATTTGTCAACCATCGGCAGGGCTTGAACACACAACCTTTGGGTTGAGGGGCCAACACCTTGCCTCTGGACTACAGTCACCCTTTCCAACTGGAAAATGAATCCAAAAGACAGAACGAAAATTTGAAAATAAAATGTGTTGATGACTGTAGACCAAAATTTCGCTACAACTTTTTTGTGAGATAAGACAATAAACAACGTATCATGTCATACACATTTTACATTCCGTCTTACACAAATAATATCAATGACGCAATTGAACGTTTGACTTGATTTGATTTGCCTCCCAAGGACCAGCCTCTCAGACAGAGACCACCACCATATACTTATAAGTGGTCGTCGGTGGCAGTGGTTAGGCTGTCGGAATGGGGATCTCGTGAGGTACCGGGTTGATTTGAATGCTGGCAAAGCTAGGCCCGACATCGCGTTCCACGCGGAAGGCGTTTAACATGCATTTTCCTTAATCAACCAAGGTGTAATTGGGCACAAGTACTAAGCTTAGGAGTAAAAACCTGCGTCAGACTAGTGTCCTGTCAGGAGGTGATTATTGTCACCTGTTCCACTTCACACTATTGAAACGGGGATAAGCTTCAGCTCTATGGGCCTTTATGGCCTTGAAGGAACTTTACTTACCATATACATATATGTGAAATAATGATTTCAAAATTTGTTACAAATTATCATTTCAAGCAAAAGTTTCCTTCTATCTTGAGCATGTAATCTTATGATTTAACATACAAAAGTGGTAACAAACACACACACACACACACACACACACACACACAGAAATAAGAAATCTATCACAAGCTGCTTGAAAAAGTATATTATCATTATAAAACACTTTTTTTACTTTGCCGTCTGGCTTCAGTGAAGAGTTTCCAGAGCACCTCGGTCTTTCTTGAGGAGGGCATCCAAACCTTTGGCAAAGACCCAGACAGAATCGTGGCAAACTGGCAAAAGTTACTCTCCTCCACATTCTGGTCAAGACAAAACATATCAATGATCACCTCAAAAGTCTTTGTGCAAGACAGAATTTAAAGACAAAACATATCAATATTCACTTCAAAAGTCTTTGTGCAAGACAATTTAAAGACAAAACATATCAATATTCACCTTCAAAAAGTCTTTGTGCAAGATAAATTTAAAGACAAAACATATCAATGTTCACCTTAAAATTCTTTGTGCAAGATAGAATTTAAAGACAAAACATATCAATGTTCCACTTCAAAGTCTTTGTGCAAGACAGAATTTAAAAACAAAACATATCAATGTTCCACTTTAAAATTCTTTGTGCAAGATAGAATTTAAAGACAAAAAATATCAATGTTCCACTTTAAAATTCTTTGTGCAAGATAGAATTTAAAGACAAAACATATCAATATTTCCCTTTAAAACTCTTTGTGCAAGACAGAAATTAAAGACAAAATATATCAATGTTCACCTTCAAAAGTCTACTTAACAGTTTTCTTCTCAGTTTCAACCCAACAACTCATCTACAAGTCAGAACCAGCCAATGACACTGATTTGTACCAGTTTGCCAAGCTCAGTTTCCAATCATTGTTTTCATTTATCTATTGATGGAAATAATAAATAAAAAATGAAAATGGTGTCTCCACCCCAAAAAGATTTTGGGTACCTACTTTCATAATCTTTCGTCGGACCCCGCTCAGTCCAACTAGTGACACATCAGAGGATTTTTATTGGTGATAAATATAAAGTTTGACCACTTATGAACACCGCGTTCAAAAATTGACGAGAAAATAATAACAAATAAAAAATTTCAAATTTTTTAAACCACCAGATTTTGGGTACCCATGCCATAATCTTGTGTCGGACCTTGGGTAGTCTATGAGTTAAAGTTGACACGTTCAGAGGATACTGCTGTGAAAAATAATTTTCTTAGAAATTTCCACGTATTTCCACCCCCACCCTTAAAAGAGGTTAGCTCTAATTGGTCACATAAATGATGCTATTGTTCTAAACAGACTGCCCTGTAAACAGCCACGGGATTTTAATCTGCACAGAGTGTTGTGATCTGCACACGAGACCTCCTTTTTATCGTCCGTCTCCAATGGGACTAGCTGTCAATCCACCAACCTGGACCAGGGGTTTAGATTTTACTCACAAAAACTCAAAAAAAAATATTCAACCTGCCCCGGCTTGAACCCGTGACTTTTTGGTTGAGAGGCCAACACCTTGCTTCTGGACAAATGAGTCCCCTCGACCTGTCGAACACGATCCGACAATCTTTTTCGTTGACAGGCCGACATCTTGTTTCCAGACCATGATCGAGACCCCCTTAAATAACAGAGAGCAAGTTCAGAATGTAAAACTGTTTTTCTTCTTTAAAACAAATTAAATCAGAACCCAATAAAAGATGTGCTATAAAAAAAAAAAAAAAAACCATTCACTTCAGCGTACACAAACATTAAGCTAAAAAAAAAAATATACTAACCGCTATGCCACAAGCAAGGGCGTACAACTCCTTATACTGATCCACAGTGATGCCCCCAGCAACTGAAGTCTCTGGAGGTGCCGTGAACGTTTTGGAAAGAATGAAATGGCCCTCAACAGCCGACTGAAGCTCGGCCGTTGAACACGGTACATTCTCCTTGTGAGTATTGTTCTAAGTGACTTGGGCGGCTGTTGTAAAATCCACGTCCCACCACTCTTCAGGGAACCAGGAAGGCAGGAACCAAATGTAGCCCTGGTACGCCGTCATTTTCTGATGATGGAGGAGGAGGAGGAGGAGGAGGGGGAAGAGGAGGAAGGAGGGGGAGGAGGAGGAGGAGGAGGGGGAGGAAGAGGAGGAGGAGGGGGGGGGAGGGGGAAAAGGGAGGGGAGGAGGAGGGGGAGGGAGGGGAGGAGGGGAGGAGGAGGAGGTTAAACAGGGGGGAGGGAGGAGGAGCAACACAAATCATAAAAGTGATTCCATGCTGAAAGATTAAAAACAGAAATGAGTATATTTATGAAATCTGGTCAGGATGTATACAAAATACTTGATGGGACAGGTGTGTGTGTGTGTGTGGGTGTGTGTGTGTGGGTGTGTGTGTGTGTGTGTGTGTGAGTGGGGGAGAAAATACTTCATGGGGGGGTGGAGGTGTGATGATCATTGAAATAATCAAACAGCCTGGTTTTGAGGGGAAAAAAACATCCTATCAAATAAATGGTATAACAGGTGTTCCCAGGGGTTCGTAGGATGGATAAATTTAAAGAATCCTGGTTCAAAGTTTGTTTCCTGAAATAGAACACTTCAGGAGCAGAAACCGTTTTCTGATTGTGCAACACAAATGGGACTATGATCCACCTAAGTGATTTGCTATAAAAAATTTGAGAAAATTTTTCAAACATTGGCAGGGCTCGAACCCACTACCTTTTGGTTGAGAGGCTGACACCTTGCCTTTCGACTATTGAGTCCCCCAACCCCTCCCCCTCCCCTCTAACAATGGCATTTTGTGTTTCTCTACCAAAACATTTACTCATTTAATCTATAATTGAAAAGTCCCAATAAAACCATAATCTAAAACTAAACACACGTAGAGCGAGAACTTTCTCACCAGCTTGTATGCTTCACACATGACCTCCGGGCAGCGTGACTGAAGACATCGGCAATGATGACACGAACATTTTGAGATTTGAGTTCTTTTAAGATCTGAAACAAAATTGGGTGTAAAATTGTTTTACTCTAAACAAAACTATCATAAGTCATGAAAATTCTGTTCTTCATTTCTAAAATTGTTGTGATTATGGTCCTTATGTAATTCTACTTCTTTTGACTTGCTTACTTTTTCCAATAGTGTTATGAATTTTTCTTCTTGTTTGTACATAACACATTTTATTCTCAGCGCCTTAGAGCATCTAGATGGATTTGTGCGCTTTACAATGAATTACTATTAATACTATAGTAGCGTCGGTGGTTAGACTGCCGGACTGGGGATCACGAGGTCCTGGTTCGAATCCTGGCAAAGCCAGGCCCGACATTGTGTTCCTTGGGAAAGACATTTAACACGTACTCCCCCACTCGACCCAGGGGCAAAAATGGGTACAAGCACTCGCTTTGGTGTAAAAACCTGCGTCAGACTAGCGTCCTGCCAAGGAGGTGATTATTATCACTAGTTGTTCTATAGAAACTGGGATAAGCTCCAGCTCTATAGACCCTAATGGCCTTGAAGGAACTTAACTTTACTATTATTACTTACTATTATTACTACTATCATCTGCCCATAGAAAGAAAAACACAAGGTAAAGCAGACAGACAAGACATGGACAGGCTGCCAGTTGTTACCATTACCTGGGCCGTGCTTGGACTGCTGGAATTGTTGACGTATTTGCGCTTCACAATGAGCGATATCCCATGATTCTTCAGATGGTCGTGCAGGGTCAGGTGATAATCTGCCAGTTTCTGCCCGTCTTCTGCCAAAGCCCCGACAGTGTCCCAGCCGAGCTTGCGGAAGAGATTCGGGTAGACATTTCTGGAAGTGGGAGAAAAGGGATACAGTGTACCGTGAAATTTAGACGTGTAGTGTGTTGTGTAAATAATATTTTCATTATCAAAGGTAGTCAGAACTGCTTCTTATGAGTACCATCCCCAGTAAAAGCGCTGGCAGCTCAGTTGGCAGCAGCGACAGGCGACTGTGTGTGTGTGTGTGTGTGTGTGTGTGTGTTGTTGGAATGTGTTTGGGGGGGGGATTGCTGGAATAAACTCAGAAATTTTGTCAACCCCTACCTTTTGATTGAGTGGCTGACACCTTGCTTCTGGACCACCTAGTCCCCATTCTATACATAGAACAAACCTAAATACAAAAGAAAAGACAAATTTCTAAAAAAAACTGTACGGTAAAAATGAGTAAAAAAAAAAAAAAAAGTGTTACGTGTAGTGTTGCACAGGTGGCACAGTGCGGAAGAAGTACGGATATTTCTTTTGGTTGGACAGTGCTTCTGCTTCAGCGCCGTAGCTTATCATGAGCAGGTGAAAATGTTTGGACAGAGAAGCCACCCTCTCTGCGGGATCTGAGCATCCAGCACCTATAAAGGATAAGTAGAATAAAAATGACGAAATTGGAACGTAGAAATAAGATAGATACAAAAGCAAGTTATTATCACATATTGACACTGAAAGTCGCAAACCGAGTTAAGTCTAATATTAGTCACACTTTTTCATTTCTCGCTTTTTAACATTAGGAAGCCCTTTTTTGTTTCGCCTAGTTTGGACTCCTTGGCACAAGAACCAATAGAAACCTGTGTAATAACCATACGAGCAATCTGTGTATCCCTATTGGGTCTAGTTTTTGACACTTGCAAAACGCGTATGTCTGTGAAAATAGATTAAAAAGCGCAGCATCGTTTTCTTTTGATTTTCTGAAAAGATCCAAATTTTTAGACTTACACGGTTTCGACATAATGCGATATAATGTTCATCCAATGTAGCTAGTGAAGCGTAGTGCTGTGGGTTTGTGATCACAACGACACTGGTTCCAAAGCCCATGGCTGTGGCCCATGTATTTTGTACACAACGCTCTCCTCTTTGAACAGGTACTTCCCTCTACTTTCCTCACTTGCCTAAGGTGTGAATCAGTACCCAGTTATAGGTAGAGATGGTTTAGTGCGAAGTGCCTAACAGGCTACTTTATTGTATGCTCACAAAGGGAGTTGAGAAAATTGTGAATGAAATGGCTTGCTGGACGATAAATAATGTACAGTCGGTGACCCTGCACTTGTGCGGGGATAAAGACTATAAATTCATCTCTATCTCTATATTTATCGAACAACTTTTAATCACACTTAATTTCCTTATTAACAATATACTTTCATGTGCTGGAAAGAATGTTCCATTCAGGCTGTTTGGCCCATAGAGCCACAGATTTTCTCAGCTTCCTTTTCGTTTTAAATTATTTCTTTTCTTTACCTTGAAGAATGCCTTTTCCATGATCAATAGATCGGCACTTTGTTCTCATGCATTTATATATTCATATTCACCTTATACTAAAGGCTACAGTTACCAAATGTGAGCCTGAAGAGAATAAGTTTATAATGGTAACCATAATACATCTATAGTGTATTATGAGAATTTTTACTGTCGTAGTTATTATTTTCATATTATTGTTATTATTATTATTACTATCGTTATAATTATTACTATTGTTATAATCATTATTATCATTAAAATTATTATTATTATTATTATTATTATTATTATTATTATTATTATTATTATTATTATTATTGTTGTTAATTACTATTACTATTATTATTATTATTATGATTATTATTATTATTATTATTATTATTATTATTATTATTATTATTATTATTATTATTATTATTATCATTATTATTATCATTATTATTATTATTATCATCATCATTATTATCATTATAACTACTCGCACTTTTGTAAATAAAGGTGTCGCTATGTTTGATTAAGTTACAAAACTTGCCTATGATTCCAGCCACAGAGCGGTCACGATCCTGGGACGAAAAGAAATTAACTGGCTTATGGCTGGGTCATCTTGACATTGTGTGTCGCTGACTAACAACTCAAGGGTGTGGTTGCCGAGCACAGATGCGTCCAGATTGACTCGATCCACTGCCAGTCTAGCACCTTTAATAATAATAATAAAAATTGTTTACCCAACACGAAGAGATGCTTATGCGCAAGAATGCGGGAAATATCTAAAATTCATGAATTCATGTGCTGTACTTTAATTTTGAAGGGAGAAAAAATTACATTACAGATATTTAAAAAATTAATGCGCTATGATAGTAGAAACATGAAACAATAGAAAAACAAATATTAAAAGTGACAACGGAGGGCAAGAAGAAGATCAACGCCCAGATGGGAACAGGATGTAACAGACTGGTTGGGCATGACAGGAACAGAGGCTGGAAGGTTGGCTGCAAGCCGTGAGGACGTTCGTGTGAAGATTCAGGAAGCGACATCCTGTAAGGATACTCCATGAATACATGGCTGGATGGATGGATGGCAGTAGCTCAGTGCAGATGATTTTTTTTTCATATTGGGCTTTTTTATTTATTTTTATTTTACACACATCCACAACCAAGGTGATCTCAGGATTTTAGGTAGAATTTTTTTAATTTTGCCCGAACTGCCCAATACACAGCCAAGGCATCTTTAATGTAAACAGTCTTGTGGTCTACACACAGGACCTTCTTTTTACCTTCCATCTCCAATAGAATTTGATCTAGGCGTCGGTCCATTCATCTGGACCAGAGAATGAAGTTTTACCAGAAAAACTCGCGCAAACTTTTTTAACCCGCCCCAGGGGCTTGAATCCAGACCTTCTGGTTGAGAGATTGATACCTTGCCTCTTGACAACATAGTCCTTCTCATGACAAAAGAGAAAAAAAAAACTCACACTGAACGAGTCTGTTTATAAATGCATTGGTCCAAATGACTCCTTCATAGACTCCTAAAAGCAATAATAGTAGAGTGATAAACATCTTTAAAGGCGGTGATGATCCATAGATTTGCAGCTTATCCCAGTTTCTATAGCATGTTATTTTTACTCCACAACGTATGTTAAGTCTTTCCCAAGCAACACACAGTCGAACTTAGCACTACTAGGATTCGAATACAAGATCTCATGATCTCAATGCGGCAGCCTAACCACTAGACCAGTGACACGACAAAAGCACTTATAAACATACAATTCAAAAATATCCCTTGCACAGCAAACAAGATATGGCCAAACACAAACACAAAAACAAACAAAGATACACAACATACAAACTAAAGGCACCCCCAGACCAAAATCTGCGTCATCGTTACCTTCAACCAGTCCAGGCTGCGACCAAGAGTCCCCAGTCAAGGGGAACAACCCTCCCAGAAAGATCCGCGGCTTTTCTTTCAGGCTGTGGGGCAGCCACTTCCTCCACTTGTCCGCGTTTGACTGCACCCAGTCGCAAGCCATCTGCTCCAGGGACTTCCCCTCCTTGGACATTTTCACCAGGATGTTGTCATACTCCAAGTCCGTGAAGCCCATGTGGGAGATGATGTGGAAGGCTTCAGGAGCGCCCTCTTTCAGAGGCAGCCACGTCACTTTGGTCAGTTGGTTGACGGGGAAGTCGCAGTCTCTGGGTGTCTAAGGGGATACAGAGAGAGAAGAAAGTTTTGTTGTTTTGTTGTTTTTTTGGTTTTTTTATTTGATTTTATATACATCCCCATATAGCTCCTGAACTGATATTTTTTTCTGCCTTTGAGTTAAGGTTTTTGTTTTAAGTATACATATATGTAACTGTCAAAATATAGTCATCCTATATCATTGAAAAGTTTGCAGTGTCTTGATTGCCAAGGAATCACCGCCATCTTGGATTTTGACCCAATTTTCAAAATCTATCTCCTCTCTTATTTATGAATAAAATAGTGCAGATCGTTTTTTCCACTAGTTGGTAGCCCAGAGGTTATCGTAGCCGCCAAACTTGCCAGAGACTTTCCCCGGGAAAGAAAGACGGACACTGAGCGCACACTTATTTCCTCACTTTATTCAGTTTGTCAATAAGCACCGGCAATAGCTGGGAAGCAATACCAAAAGCTCAACTCACGTCTTGGTGGTAGGTGTGCGTCTCGGAAATTTGATCCGTGTGAATTTTTCCGTGGCTATCAGTGTGTTGGGGTGCCAGTTGAAGAACAACACGGGCTGACCCGTCACCACTTGCTTGTGGATGAACTCGGGAAGACGCTCCTTCAACCACACTATGTCCACGTACAAGTCCAGACTCTCTATTTGGGCTTTGAGAATATCACTGTGCATATCTGACAAGACAAGACAAGACAAGACGTTCCACAAAAGATAATAAAGATTAAGATGGATCTATACAATACAATAGCAGTTTAGGACTGAGAAGGTATGCGATTTTAAATGCCCTGTGAATTTGGAAAGTACATCTTTGAAACATAAAATACATGTTACATTTTTTTTTTTTTTTTTATTCGGTTTACCCACATCCACAACTAAGGTGATCTCGGTGTGTTTTGTAGGGTTTTCAATTTTGCCCAGACTGGCCTGTAAACAGCCAAACGTGAACAGAGTGTTGTAATTTGCACACAAGACCTCCTTTTAATCGTCCGTCTCCGATGGGACTAGGTGTCAATCCACCTACCTGAACTGGGGGTGGGATTTTGCTCGGAAAATCTTGAGAACAGTTTTCAAACCGTTAGCGGGGCTCGAACCCACTACCTCTTGGTTGGGAGGCCGACACCTTGCCTCTGGACTACTGAGTTCACCTTACATATTACTAACACATATATAATCTAAAACAAAAACAATGCACAAAATACAAACATTCAATCAATTAGCATATATATAGTAATACATTTTAAAGAAAATATGACTAATCAAACATATATCTCAAATCAATTAACTCTTCATTCCCAGAAATTTTGAAAGCAATCAGTGATTTGGCATTTTCCATATCAAAGTAAAGATTGTTCAGTGTATTAATTGTGTGACACATAGTCTGTCCACAAGATACCAAACATCCAAATCAATGATGAAGGTTAAGAAAATGTCACTTAGTATGAATATCTGGGAAGCACAATAACAGAAGAAGGCCATCAATGTGTCACAGAAATAAGAAGAAAAAAAATTGCATTGGTAACAAGCAAACTTTTTAAAAAAATAAGGAACCTACGGAAGGGACAGAACAAAGAAACAAAACTAAAGATCATACAATGCTGTACTTTGCCGACAGCCACAAATGGATGTGAGACATGAACATTAAACAAGAACAAAATGTTATTAGATTGTTAATTCATTCAAAACACTGAAAACTCCTAAGAGCCTCATGGACTAAATAAAAACCAACATATTCACACAAGAGAAGAGTGGCAGGTAAACGAAGGACGGCTGGAGCGGTTTTGTCAGCAAGAGTTGAAAAGCTCAAATTCTTTGGCCACATCACACGACGTGAAGGTCCGGGAAGGAAGGATGATGATTTTGGAAAAAAATGAGTAGGGAAAAGGAACAGGGGGAAAACCATGCAGAAAATGGGTTAGGAGAAAGATATAGAGAAAGCATTTGGAAAACCATGCAGAAGATGGGTTGGGAGAAAGATATAGAGGAAGCTTTGGGAAAACCATGCAGAAGATGGGTTGTGAAACAGACATAAGAGAAAGCTTTTGGAAAACCATGCAGAAGATGGGTTGTGATACAGACATAAGAGAAAGCTTTTGGAAAACCATGCAGAAGATGGGTTGGGAGAAAGATATAGAGGAAGCTTTGGAAAACCATGCAGAAGATGGGTTGGGAGAAAGATATAGAGAAAGCACTTGGAAAACCATGCAGAAGATGAATTGAGAGAAAGACATAGAGGAAGCATTTGAAAACCATGCAGAAGATGGGTTGGGAAAAAGACATAGAGGAAGCATTTGGAAAACCATGCAAAAGATGGGTTGGGAGAAAGATATAGAGAAAGTATTTGGAAAACCATGCAAAAGATGGGTTGGGAGAAAGATATAGAGAAAGCATTTGGAAAAATATGTAGAAGATGGGTTGGGAGAAAGACATAGAGGAAGCATTTGGAAAACCATGCAGAAGATGGGTTGGGAGAAAGACATAGAGGAAGCATTTGGAAAAATATGTAGAAGATGGGTTGGGAGAAAGACATAGAGAATTCATTTGGGAAAACCATACAGAAGATGGGTTGGGAAACAGACATAGAGAAAGCATTTGGAAAAACAATAACAGAGGCAGAAAGAATTGGGATACAGGACAGGCAGACGTCCAGAGGTGCTATCGGGGATGGAAAAACCTATGGGATATATACAGTTGTCACATAATTGCAGGACAAACTGACATTTGTTACCCCAAAAGAAAGCATTTCATTCGAAAGTCCTCAACTCACTAGGGAGTATACAGTACAACTGCCTATTAGACGCTCAACACTAACATTCTTACAAAAATTTCTTCTGCTTATAGGTGCTGTTGAGTTTCCATTCAAACCCAGTGGGAGTGAAAGAAACAGAGTGACATGTCTGGGTAAGACAGGGAGTTGAGCCAGTGTCATCATGATTACAAACTCACAACCGTTGATTACAAACTCACAACCGTCATGATTACAAAACATCCTGTCGTGATTACAAACTCATCCGTCATGATTACAAATCACAACCGTCATGATTACAAATCACAACCATCATGATTACAAACTCACATCAGTCGTGATTCCAAACTACAACTGTCCTGATTACAAATCACAACTGTCATGATTACAAATCACAACCATAATGATTACACAAAATCACAACTGTCATGATTACAAAATCAAACCGTCATGATTACAAATCACAACTGTCATGATTACAAACTCACAATGTCATGATTACAAACTCACAAACGTCATGATTACAAACTCAGTGTCGTCATGATTACAAACTCACAAACGTCATGATTACAAATCACAACCGTCATGATTACAAACTCACAACCGTCATGATTACAAATCACAACCGTCATGATTACAAACTCACAACCGTCATGATTACAAACTCACAACCGTCATGATTACAAACTCAACTCACAACCGTCATGATTACAAACCCACAACCGTCATGATTACAAAATCACAACCATCATGATTACAAAATCACAACCATCATGATTACAAATCACAACCGTAATGATTACAAACTCACAACCGTCATGATTACAAATCACAACCGTCATGATTACAAATCACAACCGTCATGATTACAAATCATAACCGTCATGATTACAAACTCACAACCATCATGATTACAAATCACGACCGTCATGATTACAAAATCACAACCGTCATGATTACGAACTCACAACCGTCATGATTACAAATTCACAACCGTCATGATTACAAACTCATAACCGTCATGATTACAAACTTACAGCCGTCATGATTACAAACTTACAGCCGTCATGATTACAAAATCACAACCGTCATGATTACAAAATCACAACCGTCATGATAACAAAATCACAACACTACAGTTTGCACCACAACTTCTCTTTATTTTTTTCAGGTTTTTTTTTTTAAATTTGAATTTTCATTTGATTTGATTTTACCCAAAATCCACAACTGAGGTGATCTCAGGAGTTTTGGTAGGATTTTTAATCTTGCCTGGGCTGCCCTATAAACAGCCATAGGATCTTTAACGTACACAGAGTGTTGTGATCTGCACACAGGACCTCCTTTCTATCATCCCATTTCTGATGGGAGTAATGGGTCCTACCTGGATGGGTCCTACCTGGGGGGGGGGGGGCACTTTTCTCCCAAATAAAAAAATCGAGAATTTTTTTCAACCACTGTCGGGGCTTTAACCCTCGACCTTTTGGTGTGGACCGGGGGGGGGGGGGGTAAATTTATCTCTATATCGGGAAGGCCGACATCGTGCCTCTGGACAACCGAGTCCGACTAACAACAATAGGTAGCTGACCACAGATACAATGCAATGAGATTGTGTATCTTTACCTTTCTGAGAATGCGTAGCGGAAGATATTCAGTGTAACAGGAAGAGAAAAAAACATCAAACAAAGGGTACAATACGGAAAGAAGAGAGGAAGAAGAAACATGATATGCAGAGATACAATAGTAGTGATGAACATACTAGCTACAGGAAGAAACATGATATGCAGAGATACATCAATAGTAGTGATGAACATACTAGCTACAGGAAGAAACATGATATGCAGAGATACAATAGTAGTAATGAACATACTAGCTACAGGAAGAAACATGATATGCAGAGATACAATAGTAGTGATGAACATACTAGCTACAGGAAGAAACATGATATGCAGAGATACAATAGTAGTGATGAACATACTACCTACAGGAAGAAACATGATATGCAGAGATAAATAGTAGTGATGAACATACTAGCTACAGGAAGAAACATGATATGTAGAGATACAATAGTAGTGATGAGCATACTAGCTAGAGGAAGAAACATGATATGCAGAGATACAATAGTAGTGATGAACATACTAGCTACAGTCAAGGCACTAGAGGGAACAGTTCTACCAGCAAAGCATTGCAACAACATTAAAGTCAAGGCGTTAAAGCTCTTAGCTTGCTTTCAAACAGTGCCTATATCCACAACAAAGGTGATCTCAGGGTTTTTAGTAGGATTTTCAATTTTGTCCGGACTGTCTTGTAAACAGCCAAGAGATCTTTAGCGTGTACAGGGTGTTCTGATCTGCATATGTCCAGGGGATTTTCAATATTCTTCTATATATCCACATTTCAAATGCTTCTAAACGTTTGTGAAATTGTGCATTTTAAGTCCACGTTTCACATGCATATATTAGTGTGGAAAAATCTGCGCTGTTTTTATTTTCGTGTCTGTTTTTAGTTTTGAATTGGAGACAACAGCTTTCATATTGTACAATGTTTCTTTTGTTATTGCTAGCCTTTGCCTTACTTCGGTGGTGTCTTTGCAGTTGTTTGTTATGATTGCGCCGAGGTATTTAAATTGTTA
>JAXRKP010002373.1:0-47500 GCA_037039925.1 Doris montereyensis
GACGATTGCCATTTGTCTCCATTCCACTGTGGCCGTTGATGAATCCCAACTATTAATATTGCAATCGGTGTACTGGTTTATGCTCTTTCCCGAATCTACTCGCCTTAAAATCCCCGAGAGGAGGCGTGGTGTCTCTTTTTGCTCTTCCAATTCAGCTTTCTTTCTTTGTTTTTCTGCTTAGGGAGGGAAACGTTTTATTCGGGAATGGGGGGGGGGGGGCGACCTCTAGTTTGATTAATTATTCATAAGGATAAAATTAATATGTTTTTAAACGTATTAACATCTGACTTTGAGTATGGCCACACGCGCATTATTATTTTTTTCTTCTTCTTCTTCTTCTTCTTCTTCTTCTTCTTCTTCTTCTTCTTCTTCTTCTTCTTCTTCTTCTTCTTCTTCTTCTTCTTCTTCTTCTTCTTCTTCTTCTTCTTCTTCTTCTTCTTCTTCTTCTTCTTCTTCTTCTTCTTTTTCTTCTTCTTTTTCTTTTCTTCTTTTTCTTCTTTTTTCTTTTTTCTTCTTCTTTTTCTTCTTCTTATTGGGATTTTATTAGTAGTATTATCGTTATCATCATCATTATTATTACAAATGTATTGCTATTATCATCATAATCATCATCGTCATCATCATTATTATCATAGAACAACCACAACGAGGCAAAATCCGCATCTCCAAGCGGCGCTGCTCGGGTAAGTTGTCACCTTTACCTCGTGGAATGAATCTCTGTTTTCTTTTGCTTACGACGTCACCTCTCGGGCCTTGGAGCTGGCTGTGTAGGCAAAGAGGTGACGTTATCATCATTGCTTTATCGCGGTTCCCCTTTTGGCTTATGGCTTCAGGCTTTTCTGCTTTGTCCACAATGATCTACACATACACACACACACACAAATGCGCACACACACACACACACACACACAAACGCGTCAGTTTGTTAATTGGAATATGAAGGCACGTCATATCATAACTGAGAAAGTACAAAATAATACAGCCTGCTTTGTAACTAATAATTATACATACACTGAAGGAAATACCAAAACCAACATGAGCCAGTTTACAATGGATGCCTTGAGAAGAACATAGAGGCAGAAATAAAAGTAATATCTTCTTTAACTTTAAGGTTATAAATGGCCAACTGTTTATTCCATTAGATCAGCTTAAACTTAATACAAAAACAACCGCCTGATCAGGCTGTCAAACACACATGGTTCCATCTTCAAACATTGTCACCTGCACTCATTTTACCCTACTACAGTAAGGCTGTGGAATGGACTGCCAACATAAAGAAAACTCGGTAACGGCATTGGTGACTTTAAAAACAGAATTAGATACATCACTGACTGTAAAGCCAAAATTGAATTAATATTTTTGGGTTAAATTGAAATATGCGCGCTGACAGTAATGTTCAAGAATTGAGTTGGTCAGTTATTATTGTTATTATTATTATTATTATTATTATTATTATTATTATTATTATTATTATTATTATTATTATTATTATTATTATTATTATTATTATTACTATTATTATTATTATTATTATTATTATTATTATTATTATTATTATTATTATTATTATTATTATTATTATTATTATTATTAGGAAGAAGGAGAAGAAGGAGAAGAAAGGAAGAAGAAGAAGAAAAAAATCTTACAAAGCACGAATTAAGTGGAGGGAGTAGGACTGGGTGGGGTAGATGATTTGGTTAATATCTATATTTATATTATAAAGCTGACCGTCTCTAACTTTGACCCCTTATAACTCAGGAACCACTGCACCCAGAACCTCCATATTTGGCATGTAGATTTCAAATAACATGCAAATAAACTCTTGGATCAAATCATTATATTAATTGATTGGAAAAAGATTGTTTTGCCTGCGATCTACGAAGCTTTTATTGTTATTTTTTACTTATTCCTTCATTTCCGGTCATTAGATCTGCAATGAATAGCCCACCTTACCCAAGTATCGAATACTGTACCGGCACTTGACATCACTCTGCA
The DNA here is from genome assembly GCA_037039925.1 of Doris montereyensis. NCBI lineage: Eukaryota > Metazoa > Mollusca > Gastropoda > Nudibranchia > Dorididae > Doris > Doris montereyensis. Next base: position 1,996 of record JAXRKP010002373.1, read on the forward strand.
CCCGGTAACCTACTATGTAGTAGTCCATCGTAAAAAAAAACCAATGTGGTAAAAGAGTAATCATAATCATCATTGTTTACTGGCATGCTTATTTTATAGACATACATCTCAACGTCTCTAACTTTAACCGCTCATAACTCAGGAACTACTGCACCCTCAACCTCCATATTTCGCATGTAGATTTCAAATAGCCTGCTTTAGGTTCTTAGCGAACAAACTCTTGGATCAAATCTGTATTTTAATTGATTGGAAAAAGATTGTTTTGCCTGCGATCCACGAAACGTTTTATTGTTACTAGATCTAATTTCTTGATTTCCGGTCCTTACAATAACAAGCCGGCGTAACTTTTGTATCGAGTACTAATTTGATCTAATAATCGTACTTGATATCTTTCGTAACCCATATAGTGGTTTCTAAGTCAAAGTTCAAGAGACCCACCTTTATACTAAAGAGAAAATCCTAATCCAACATTATCTACGGGCATGCTTGTAAATTATAAACATAGATCTAACACGACTAAAATATTCCTAAACAAAGTAATAAACTTTGCCCTCTTAATACGTTGGATCCAAATTTTAACTCAATGCAGACCAGAAATGACTTGATTGGCAAACTTTGTTAATCGTCTTCGTAACCGAGATAATATCACATTACTTAGTTGGGTTTTTTTTTACATTGACGATTTAGTGGTTACCTCAATAATATAATCGTCTCATATTAGACACACGAAAACCTATAAACCCTACCATACTCCTGGAGATCAGATTGTACTTTTGAAGTATGCAAACCTAGTTAGTACAAGTAGTACTATTTCACATACAATTCAATAACCAAACTCGCTTTGTTTAAAATTGCTCATGTGCTCAGCTTATTTTGGTGTGTTCGCTTTCTAGCAGCTTTTAACCTTTTGTATTTCCCCTGTCCGCATGAAGCAAAGATCTCTGTAAACTTTCATGGCCGATTTTCTGTCCTGTGCTAATTGATATTCCCCTCATCTTTTCTTTCTTTTCTTTTCCGTTTTTGTCATTATTATCATCATTGCTAGATCTACTTGCTAACAGCACCAGTCTACCCATTTAAAAGCCTAACGGGATTGTACAATCGACCTTACATCCATTATATTCTGATTATTTTGGATTTTCTGTGTGCGTGCCTCTTTGCTCTATGGTCCGACATAAATTAGGAATGGATTTGATTTCCTGCTTCTACTCCGTGGGATTGCAGTGTGTGTTTTCAACTTTTCTGCTCTCTCTCTCCCCCCCCTCCCCCACACACACAATGTGTAGATTTATTCCATTCTTCGATTTTTTCGTTGCTAGTTACCTTTCATTTCAGTTATCTTCTGAATCTCATTCTCATAATGATAAGCCGCGTTTATACATGTCCGTCTGTCTGTCTACCTCTATTCATCATTAATATACCTGTCTATCTCTATCTCTCTCCGTCTCTCTCTATGTCTCTGTTTATCTGTCTCTGTTATCTAGGCTTTTGTCTGTGTGCACGGTGCTAATATTGAATTAAATAAAACTGGAGGGGAGTAGGGTCTAAGCATAGGGTTTTACCAGGTGTATAGGTGATCTCGACATAGTAAAAGTTCCTTCAAGGCCATTACGGCCTATAGAGCTGGAGCGTATCCCAGTTTCTATAGTGTGAAGCGGAACAGGTGATGATAATCACCTCCTGGACAGGACGCTAGTCTGATGCAGGTTTTTACTCCCAAGCTAGTGATTGTACCCATTTTGCACCTGGGTCGAGTGGGGAAAATGCGTTTAAGTGTCTTTCCCAAGGAACCCAACGTCGAGTCTGGCGTTGCCAGAATTCGAACCCTGGACCCCATGATCCCCACTCTGGCAGCCTAACCACTTGGCCACCGACGCCACTCTCGACATGCTTTTTGTTTATTTTAAATTCTCGAAAAGGGAATAGAGAGATGGCATGAAGGCAGATAGTCTGAGATAGTGGGCGAGATAGCTGGAAAGTAGGGGAGGGAGTAGGCCTACTTTTAAAAAAGTCATCAACAGTCGGTCCAATGGTCGGTGAACCATTATCCTTAACATGTCGTTGGATTCACTTTTCGTTTGTATTTAGCAGCAGACGACAGTATTAGTGTTTACAAAATTTACAATAACAGGATAATAAGAGGCCTAGATAGCCGATTTAGACTGTCGCAATTAATCGTGTTTGGAGGAGGGGAAAAAAGGGGGGGGGACATACAATACGCACCGAAGCTATTAAATATATAGCGTAGTGTAATTTCTAGACACATGGCCATGTATGGATGGCTGGTCGATGTGAGCATATTTAAAAGAATCAGTCATTAGCGCGTATTTAAGTGTAGGCCTAAACTGTAGATCAATATTTATTATGTAGATTTCTAGATCTAGATGAGATATCGATCTAAATCCATTTTGTAACAGTGTCACGGCAGTTGGAGCTTTGGTATGTCGACCTATGGGCAAAAACTACTTATCCAGACGAGAAGAGTTCCCAGGATAAAGTTATTGTATGTTTTACAAGAAAGAGCTCCATGTGAACCCCGGCGACTGCATTGTTTACATCAAGTGGTTTTCGAGCCGAATGATCATGAGAAATATCAAAATTGAAAATATTGTCTAGCGATAGCTAGACCTAGTTTGAAATTTCATATCGCGAGTAAGCTTATGAGATGGCAAATCAAGGTCCAAGTTCCGGCTTGGAGTGTGAAGATTCCGAGGAGAGGAAATTGTCTGGCAGTAACTCTGCTCAAGACCAGGTCCAACAATCTCCAGGGCAGAGGCACAGGTTTTATGATATAATATATTATTATTTCTGTTGATGCTGTAGGCCTACATTTACATCTAGATCTATATACCAATGTATACGTAGCTTGAAACACCATATATTAATCTATTTAGTGCTGTACATCGTGTAAATATATTATTTTAGAATGAGATCTAGATCGTTCTCAATTGATTCTGATGATTCAGTAGAGCTTTTTTAAAAATGATTTTACTTTTAACTCATTCAGCTGTGGCTGTTTATTTCTGGCTAATATCCTGGCACTGGGGATTTTGACCAAAATTTATAGAAATTGTGTTAAAAAGCTTACTGGACTGCTCAATTACTTTCATACTCCACAAACAGATATTTATAAGGACATTGTCATTTATTTTTTTTAGGCCTACCATACATATGAAACATGTCATTGGATTGTAACACAATAAAGCACAACACAAAAGTGAATTCTTTACACACAAACATTAGATCTAGATTCTAGAACTAGGGACAAAAGTTATGATATTTTCTCAAAAGTCAATCTAAATTGTTTATTGCCGAGTGTATGTCACTGTATTGCATTCTGGAACATCTGATTCATCAATGATGATAGAATCCCTGGTTACAACTTGCTCTCCAGTGCTTGTTGCGGAGACATCAAGCGTGTTAGGTGTGTAAACCAAAACATGCTAGCTAGCTTCTACACACTTTATTCTCTCACATTGTGTGTTCAAACTATTTGTTTACAACACACAATTTGTTTGTGCTCCGATGACTACAGCAATCAAAGGGCTGTGACTACTAGATCTATGCGATTCATCTGCTACTATCACATCCATAGCTATTTTCACATTGATTGATTTTGAACATCCGAAATATTTTATTTTTATTTTCCAAGACTGCTGAATTTATGCTAGATTTAAATGAGGAGACCCTTGATACGTTGATAGACAAAAGTTTACTTAGGTCTAGATCTAGATCAAACCATGATACAAGCCATGCAAGTATTCAAAAAGGAAGTTTTGTGGCTTCTACACGAAGAAGAGGAAAATCTTGTAGGACTGTGACATTTGGACAAAACCCCACCCCACCCCGGTAAGGAAGCATGATAGATGAAAAGGTAGTGAGATGACTACATCTTTACCTACAAGTACTCAAAACTATTATTTATATTGGATCGATGAGGAGGGAGATCAAGTAGAATGGACTGATGATGATATTATGGAAGACTTTTCAACAGACTTCCCCTTTTCAGCCGTACAATAGAGATTTGGGACGTACTTTTATTTTTTACAATTTCTTTATCATCTTTTTTACTATTGGAGAATTAAAAAAAGAACACCTGAAGATGAAGCAAAATGACATACCAACTGTGCTTGTGAATACAATAGATACTTTATGTTTTTGCATTGAAAATTTTCTATTACGTCACTGTTTCTGTGTTCAAATGTTTTGGTTTTTTTTTCAAAAATAAGTGATCTGTGGTCAAGGGGTCATAACATTCAAACCAACCGTCTAAAATGCAATATTCAAAGACACACATTTACGTAAGATAGCAAACAACTCTTGAAAAGTTGGTTAATTTATTCCAATATTAAGTAGCGAGAATAATTTGTTTTCAAAGAGTTTCACTTTTTCTAAAGGGCTAGCACTCAAAAAGTCAAGTGGAATAATATTGATGAACTTGGGAAAACTGGCCTTCCATGATGATAGTTAAAGACCGGATAAGATTGGCAATCATGGTCAATGTGTGTCTGATTGTAACTGTTTTAAAACTTATATTCTGAATTGCAACACATCGTCTTTGTCAAGCACCAATCACAAACCCAGTGTTATTTACAGAGGATACCATTCTGGGGTCTTCAAGATGTGTTTATGACACAAAGATAGTGTCATTTTCTTGGATTTGGCTGATTAACGAGAAAGCTAGCTTTAATCTTTAATTTAGCTAACATGGGGTTTCATACAGCCATCAACGTAAGTTGCAGATTGTTTAAAACTATTGTATAAAATATATTCATATTTCATCACCAAACACTACTATCTGCTCATTAACGGATATGACAAGAAATTTCATATGCGGGTTTGATTCAATTCAAATGACATCGATATAAAATTGCAACTATAATAGTGCAGCACAGGTCTGATTAACAGAGGACAAAAGGCAAGTCTAAAGTGTATGTATTTGATACAATACAGCTGAGAAACTTTCGACAGCATTATACATAACAAAATAAGTAATGATCAGTTTGTATATATTTAGTATTTATCAATTCTCCATTGCATGCAGGTGAGAATTTTCAGCTCGTTGATTTCAAGCCTTAAAACAAACCTGAGATGGCATTTTTATAAATCTTTTAAAATCTTCCTAAAAGAATGCAATCACAAGTAATTTAGCTTTAAACTTATATTTCTTAAAAATTCTAGAACAAACTTTTATGAAGTGGCATTTTCAGGCGTATCAGCAATTATTTTATGAGTTCCCAATCGTATATATTAACAATGATATCAAAAGACGAACACTTTGAAATTATACTTTGTTAAAAGATTGTAAGCTAGCTGCTGCCGCATAAAATGCACTGCATTTTTAAAAATACATTCCCTTCCCTGTACTAGCTGATTGATACTTTGAAATGGAAGTGCAGAGATAAAATTTATTATATCAAAATTGAGTTCAAAGTTTGTCTAGATTTAAGATCATTTTCCAGTGCAGCATAGCAACATTACTGTCTTATTTAACTTTTTTTTTTTTTTTTAAAGGCAACAGATGGCACAAAGCCTAAATTTAAAAAAAGAAGACAAACCAGGAAAAATTTTTTAAAGATCAAAAACTTGAAGGAGGAAGTTTTGCCAATAGCTGCTCCATAAGAACATTTTAAGTCATGTAGTATGAGTGGTTGCCTTATGTGTTTATGGCATTGACTCATGTCAACACACATTTCAAAGATTTGAGGCTGTTTGGCAAAACTCAATTTCTTGTCTTAAAATGATACATTCTTACATTAGTTGTCAGTCAAATAGTAGTTGTTTACAAGGCTTTGTGAAATAAATATTTCCTTTTAAATTGGAACTAATCTTTTTAAAGTTTCAAAAAGAAATGTGTACAAAGTTATAGAAAGGGGAAAATGCAGTCTAGTATAGTACACCGGATGTAAAACCCAGAGCAATATCAGTGTTTGTAGCCACGGTTTTGTCGATACTTGTCACTGGAATTTGTTTCATGGGAACCCTCTTACCTGACCGTACCTTTTTGTTTTAAAATGTTCCATTTTCCAATTACGGCAAGACGATAGCGTCAAAGTATCTTTGAAGGAAGTAAATAATTAATTTGAAGAAGAAATAACCCCATCAAAACAGTTTTCCCCGATTCTAAACCCAATTGGGTGTTCTTAATATGGTGAAAAGTTCTGGCGTTTGTAATAGTAATAGTGGAACATTTTTATAGCCTCAAGGCACTTTACAATAAAAGTTTAAATATTCTTGATATTAAGATACATTCAAATTTCAATGTTGCGTTCCAGACACACTCACTCTAATAAAACATTATTGTAATTGGGCATTGTATACATTTCAATTCAATCATTTATAGAAGGCATTTCCTAAAAAAAACATTTTTAAGTAGTTTTTAAGACAAGCTTTTTAAAAATCTAAATTTTCCCCCTCCTTTTGGTTCCTTAGGCATACTATGTCAGGAATATCTCTGGATGCGACTGTGAGGAGGAAGTCATACATCAAAGATTTCTGTGTCGCTACTCCAGAGGAATTTGTAAAGAGCTTTGGAGGAGATGTCATCATCAACAGGGTATTTACTGTCTTGTTTTCTTGAATTTTGTATTTTATTGAATTTATAATCAATAAGAATATTTCCTATTTTTATGATGATAATAATAATAATAATAAGAAGAAGAATGAGGCATTTGTATAACGTTGATATCCATGTAGAATGCTCATAATAAAGGTAACAAAAAGTCTTACACCCAAGCTCATTCATCGAAAATTAAAAGTACAATATAAGAAATCATATATAAAACGTAACAGTATATTTGTGTTAATATCACAAGATCTTCCAGTGATTGCAAGGTCTTATACTAGGAAGGCTTTCATAAAGAGTTCAGTTTTTAATTTTGATTTAAGAGCATTTTTAACGATTTTACATTTCTCTTGTCCTCAGTTTTAAGGAGTTCCACACTTCAAGATTTTTGTATATTTTCTGTTTCTCCCTACAGGTATTAATTGCCAACAATGGTATTGCCGCAGTCAAGTGTATGCGCTCCGTCCGTAGATGGGCATATGAAATGTTTCGCAATGAGAGAGCCATTAAATTTGTTGTCATGGTTACGCCAGAAGACCTGAAGGCCAATGCAGGTGGAAATTGAGTTTCTCCCTTCACAAAATCTTGTTTTATTTTGTTGCCCTTTCAATAGATTGTTGACGAGAATGCTAGTTTTTCCTAAGGCATCCAGTAGAGAGTGGTAAATAGAAGATAAGATGCCTCATGTTTACACCAGATACTTGATTTATTTTGATTTTACCCACATCTACAGCTAAGGTGATTTCTGGGGGTTCTTTTTGGTAGGATTTAGAATTTTGCCTAGACTGCCCTGAGATCACTGCATATGGCAGATGAGGTAAATGTTGATGAAACAAAATTCCTGCAAACAAGCAAGGGATCTATCTACCTGGACCAGGGGGATGGGTTTTACCTAAAAAACTTGGGAAATGTTTCCAACCCGTCAGGACATGAACCCACAACCTTTTGTTTTAAGATTCAGAAACATTGCCACTGGATTACTGTTTACTCTTAACAGCACATAACTAAGTATGGTAAAGAAGATTGGGTTGTTGCTTTTTAAAACTTATTCATTGCTGAAAAGTAAAATTTCTTCTTTCCTGTTTCTTCAGAATACATTCGCATGGCTGACCAATATGTGCCAGTGCCTGGCGGTACCAATAACAACAATTACGCCAACGTGGAACTCATCCTAGACATTGCCAAACGGATTCCAGTGCAAGCTGTGTGGGCAGGCTGGGGACATGCGTCAGAAAACCCCAAGTTGCCAGAGTTGTTGCATAAAAATGGAATCCAGTTCATTGGTAACTTAGAATTTGACTTGCACTGTTTTGGAAACTTTTCACAATTCTTTTTTCTTTAAAAAACCCCAACTTATTCTGACATGTCAATATATCAGAAGAATGATGATTAAGAATTTTCAAGTCTTGAAGCTATTTTCCAACGTGAAATCAAATTATAAAGATCTTACTGCTAGCACTGAATGAATTGGGTTTTTTTCTCTTTTCCATATTAAACGCAGAGTGCTCTTATTTTTGTTGCTCACAGTGGAAATACAATGCTTCTAATACTAGTGGTAATGTACATTTTAAACGCATCTGATTGCCTTAAAAAAAATCTTTGTCAAATCCGTAGCAAAATTGAGTTTTGAGTAACCTCTCATTGAATATAATGGAAACAATTTCATCCCTCACACTAAAATGATTGAAATTTTTATTATTTTAATTTGTTTAAAATCTGCAACAGGTCCACCAGAGAATGCAATGTGGTCACTAGGAGATAAAATTGCCTCCTCTATCGTTGCTCAGACAGCCGGTGTTCCTACGCTACCTTGGAGCGGTTCAGGTATCATAATGACCCCCCCCCCCGTTTTGAATATTTGACGGACCCTAAATTTACTATGAAGAATTTTCTTCAGGGTTTTCTTTTACTTACGTACATGTGATTAAAAATTCACTAATCACACATTATTTTTCTTGTCAAATCCATAAGAAGAATATCTCATCATAAAGTATAAGTTTGAATTTATTTTTATACTCTATTGTATGTATTTGCAGATTACTGATCTCTTTCCCATTCTGACAAAGTTTTTTCAAACTTTGACTTGAACAGACAGGCCAACACTATCCTGTCCTACATAATAATTATAACGCCTGTTTTCAGCCTTTCCTGGTGTCTTGTATTGTCCTGTTATGTTAATAATATATGTTATATATTAAATTTAGTATGTCCTTGTTATATTTTAGTATTTCAAGCATGTCTGTAAAAACAATCTCCTGAAAGGGATAAATAAATTATTATTATTATTATTATTATCATCATTATTATTATTATTATTATTATTGAACTTTTTGAGGTGATTTTGCAATGTTGTCAAATGTATCTACTGTACTCCCCTGGACTAGGTTTGACATTGAGTGATGCTGACTGCAATGGTGCGAACCTCATTGTACCAACAGACTTGTATCGTAAGGGCTGCACAGCTGATGCTGACGAAGGCTTGGAAGCTGCGCAGAGTATTGGCTTTCCGTCATGATAAAGGCATCCGAGGGAGGAGGAGGGAAGGGCATCCGTAAAGCAGAAAATGCCGAAGAATTTCACAATTTATTCCGACAGGTAGATATGTATGATTTGTATCCTTCTTTTTTTTTTAACCTCAAAGTTGACAGATAAAATGAGAAAGAAAGAAAGAAAATTACGATGATAAAGTTCTGATTTTCCCCTTTTTTTTTATCTTTGGGGAGGGGGGGTCCTGAGCATGTTTTTAAAAATAATTATTTGACATAGACAATTTTAACCACTACCATTGTACTCAGCATGTCTAAATAAGCTTGAAAAAATTCACTCTGAGATCACCGCAAATGGAGGGCGAGTACATTTCAATGACTCAAACAAATGGTTCACTGGTTCACTCAGGTCCAGCAGGAAGTCCCCGGCTCTCCAATCTTCATCATGAAACTGGCAAAGGCAGCCCGCCACCTTGAAGTCCAGCTTCTGGCAGACAAATACGGCAGCGCCATCTCTTTGTTTGGCAGGGACTGTTCCATCCAGCGGCGTCACCAAAAGATCATCGAGGAAGCCCCAGCAGTGATAGCTAAGCCTGATGTCTTTGAACACATGGAAAAGGTAAAAAACATGTTGATCTTTCTTTTTAAATTAAAAAAAAATTGTTTTAATAATAATAATAATATAAGATCATTTTATTGATCTCAGATGAGAAAATTGACTTGGTCACATGATACAATTTTAAAAAGCTACAAATGATAATAATAATAATAATAATGATCATAAGTATTTATACAGCACTAAATACCACCAAAAGGTGCTCTGTATGTCTGATGCACCACACACGGTTGTGCAGGCTAGTGCTGTAAGCGTTCCTTTCGTTCGCCGGCCGGCGCACAATAAGTCACTTGTCAGTGACCACCCAGGGAATTCCCAGGCGCGCATCAGGTCTCCCCGTTATTGCGCTGATATCGGCGTGATATCACTTGTTTTGCCCTGTTATTCCATGGATGCCTCTGAAGCGAACATCGTTTTCTCACTATCTGTGAATTGTCTGTGCTTTCAGACTCTGCTATTTCCATTGCTAGGGTATTCTTCTTTGTGTTACAATGATTATTTTAAAATACGGTCTTTTTATCCACTAAGCGATTAACTATCATTAGTTAATATCTAAATATTTTCACTTGGCTATGTCAAAATTAGTTGTTTTTGTTTCAATCAATTGTGTTTTTTAACCCACCCATATAATGTGAGTTGTGAATATTTTTCTTATCTATAGCAGGATTTCCTTATGATGGCTCATTCCATTGTTTCACATAACAGTCTTGTTAATGACTTGTGCCGTGCCTGTGGTGAAAGTGTTTTAAAACGTCAGCAAAGACAACAGTATTGTTCTAAAACTTCATGCGTTCGTTTTAGACGATCTTTTATTATATTTTGATATTAACATTGACACTGACATTAAAGGTTATCACTCTTCATTTATGTGCTTAAATTGCAAGAAGAGAATAAACAATTTGAAAAAGAGGACAAATAATAGCAGTGCTCTGACAACAGCCAGAAATTTAACACAAACATCCCAACACATTTGGGCGAGTTTTAATGCAGACCTTACCAAGCAAGAATATTCTGTTTGCCGTCACATGACATGGCTTTGTCTAGGCCCAATAGTGATACATAATAAACGATACACTATTCAGTGTAAAACAAAGGCCAACCCATCTACCTGACTAAAGTGACAAAACAGAGGAGAAATCGGCAGTAATTGTAGCATCACCTACATGCAGAAAATGATCATTGGCATTAAAAAAGGTTAGACAACACAGCAGGTCCATCACACGAAGCAATTCGAAACCAACATGCACATGAAATAAAGAGAAATAATCCCTCTACAAAACAAAACATATGTAAACAGGCAGGTGTTTCATGCAGGTTGCGGTTATCTTCTAGATTCGCTTTGGCCATGAAAGAAACTGTGGAGTTAACATGGTCTCAGGAAAGAGTGCTCCGACAATTCTTGAAAGAAGGCGGTGTTCACCTTGCCAATGAAAAGTCAGAGCGCCAGTTCGCAAAGAGCTTGTTGCAGATGATGTAATCATCAAGTCCAGGCCTTTACGGACTCAAATGTCGTAGTCACAGAAGCTTCCCTTGCTGCTATCAAGAATCTTCCAGAATTTGACTCTAAGATTCTTGATGAGCAGCAATAAAAACTCACTTGGCACGATGGGAATATTCCAGCAAACGAGATATGGATCAAGGCAGGAGCGGACCACGGAAAATGAAGCTTAAAACTCTCCTTAGAGGTGGCCAATACCACACATCCAAATTCCAATTCAATAGCGTTTTGGTTGCAATGGCTACAGAGAAAATCTGGATATATTTTTTGAAGAACTCAAGACACCACTTGAAAGTCCAGATGGTATGATATGGAAAGGTAGAAAGATTAGATTATTCATTTTTGGCGATTATGAATTTTTGACAAAGGCTTATGGCCTTTCTGGTGCCTTTGGTACATATCCTTGTGAGATACCTTTTGAGCAGAACAGTGAGGCGCCTCATATATCTTTGACAGCTCCATAGCAACTACCAGAGATACATCCTACATGGTCAAGGCCTAAAGAAGCATGCATCTGCATTCAACAACTGCATTCACCCACCAATATTTAACATTCCTTTACATAGAGTAGTACCACCATACCTACATTGCCTCCTGGGAATTACTCTTTAACACCACAGGCTTTTAGAGAATGCTGCAGATGAAATAGACAGGCTTATATATGGAGATAGTGCTTGCAAGAATGAAGATGTTAAAAACTTTAATACGTATAATTGGTTAAAACACAACAAATTAGTTGCTAGATCTAACTTTTTTCAGTGTAACGTTATAGTGGCGTCTCAGTCTCAGGAAGAAGAAAAAAATGGAATGGAAGACGAAATTTGAATTAGTTGCAAATGAATTAGAAAGGTTAGAAAAAGCTGAGCTTAGTACACTACGCGGCAACTGTACATTTTATGTGGTGAACTGTGACTAAATATCTCGTTGATTTAACGAAACACAATGGAGAGTATGTCCTTACAAACCGTTTGACAATAGTCATCTATATCACATAGAAATATGTTGCATAACGTTATTGTTTTGCAAGGAAGCAGAAATAACATTATATTTTCCAAGAAATGTTCATGTACTGGATGATACAATTATGCCTATAAAGACAATTGAGTTAGTAAACGCACACAAGATCAATCAGAAGCTGAGTGTTCTCAATCGACAGCGCCATGATATGTGCATTAGAGGTCCCCGTATGGAAATGCCAATTATAAGAAAACCAGACGTGGGCAGGAATTACAGTAATTACAGTTAAAATGGTAAATTCTTCTTCTTTCTTATTGTATACCAAAAAAAAAAGAAACATTTGGCAAAATATACAAAAATCGACATAAAAGAAGTAAGATGATGTCATTAAATTTGTCAAACTTTGCCCGGTTTGTACCTATTAATATAGTTATCATGTAAGAAAATGTCTGATTAAAAATGTGTCAGGACAGCAAATAAACATTGATCTTTATGTTTTTAGTCAAACGAAAGTGTATTCTTCCGTCTTGTGGTGTTTGTAGCTGTTTTCAACAGGCCATGTTACACAACCTACACCGAGAGTAACAGCACGCTTAAGCGCGCGCCCGCTGCGAACTCTCGCTGACCTCTCACCGATGTCAACCTCGACAGTCGACGAGAAATTAAACGAACGCTCCTGCACAATGTAATTTCTTCATGAAGATAATAAAATAGACCTTTAGTCTTGTCTCACTACCTGTGGATTTAATTTTTCAGGCTGCTGTCACCCTGGCCAAAATGGTGGGCTACGTCAGCGCTGGCACTGTTGAATACCTATACAACGCTGACCGAGACACCTTCCACTTTTTGGAGTTGAATCCTCGGCTCCAAGTGGAACACCCCTGTACAGAAATGATTGCCGACATCAATTTACCCGCAGCACAGCTCCAAGTATGTAATTCTGAATAATGAAAAGCAATATGGTAGATAAATAAATGATTTTATAGCCTTGTACCCTGGGTGGGGCATAGGTCGACAGTGAGGTCTCTCAAAGGCCCAGCTGCCGAGCTTCTTGCAGGGTTGACCTCTTCCCTTGTGGATTCCACTTTAAAGGACTGACACGTTATATTTTCTGATGATTTTCTGAAAGTGTGTCCAAGCCATCCCCATTTCCTTCTCTTATTTTGTACTTCTATCGGTTCTTGATGTGACTTTTCCCAATGTTCTTCATTTGTAGTTTTATCAAACCATTTGATGTATAGGATTTGTCTCGGGCATCAATTTATAAATGTTTGAAGTTTTCTTGTGGATGTTTTAGTAGATAAATAAATGGCAGCGTGCGTATTTTTCCAGGCCTGTAAATCTGTATCTTGTGGGTGAAAATGTCTTAATGCGTGTAAGTCCATAATATATTATGGGATATGAGATTTGTCCTTTAAATGATCACATGCATGCTTCTTTCATGTCTTTATGAATATTGAAGGCCTTGAACCAAAAGAAAAGCTCATATTATGTAGATGGTCTAAACAAAAGTTTTCCCATTTCCTTCTCATCTTGTAACTTCATCAGTTAAAGAGTGGACTTGCTTGTTTAGATAAAGTTGGGTTGTTTTTTTTAACTCTAGCGGTACGTCCATTTTATGCACAATGGATCATTTTTACCCCTTTACTACATTCTAAAGACTAAAAAAGTTATTTAAAAAATTGCAATCCAAGAAGCATAAAATCCATTCACTCAGAGATCACTGCAGATCCTATGTCAGTCTCGGTCTCTCAGAAAAGAAACAACCCAACTTACTTTCTGTTTCCCTTTTAATTTTTGCCCTTTGGGATTTCTTCCAGGAAAATACATTCTTTAAATCAAAATCTTTTTCTTTTCTTTTTTCTTTTTTATGGTAATACTGTTTTTGTCCTTTGGGATTTCTACGAGGAAAATACTTTCTTTAAATCAAAATCTTTTTCTTTTCTTTCTTTTTTTTTTTCTTTTTTAAGGTAATACTGTTTTTGTCCTTTTAGGCAAAGATACACAATTTAAACTGACTAGATTTTTACCTCTGTCGACAGGTTGCAATGGGCCTACCTTTGCACCGCATCAAAGACATCAGACTATTGTACGGCTTAGACCCATGGGGGAGTACTGAGATCAATTTCGATGACCCCCAGGTGCGGCCCATCCCTAAGGGTCATGTCATCGCTGCCAGAATTACCAGTGAAAACCCGGACGAGGTAACGCTCATGGCCTTACAGCTTCTAATTGAAGGGATCATTTCAATAGTGTGTCTAAGTCAATTACGACATTTAGACAAAAATGACAAAAACCATGGACTTTGGCACTGTTGGCTTTGGGAATTCCAACTTTCAAACGGCTGTAAACGTGATGTGTTTTCATCAGATCTTTTTCACACTGTTCAGGAAGCAAGATTTCCTTTTATTCCCTAGGATTATGTCTCTGTCTCGTTTTTCACGAAAGTGGACACAGGCACACTATTGAACTGACCCCTTCAATAATTTGAAAAATCACACCTTTTTTCCCCGTCACTAACAGTATTACAAAGTTTCTTGTTGAAGGAACTCTTGTGTTAGTGGCATCGGTGGTCGTGTAGTAAGGTTGTCGGACCGGGGATCATGAGGTTGTGAGTTTGAATCCTAGCAATCCTCGTATGATGTTGTGTTCCTTGGGAAAGACACGTTACACGCATTTCCCCAATTAACCTTAGTGCAAGTGGGTACAAACAACGACTTGGAAGTGAAAACCTGCGACAGATTAGATGATTATTGTCACCTGTTCAGCTTCGCACTATAGAAACCGGGATATAAACTCCGGCCTTATGGGCTGTAAAGGATTTGGAGGAAATTTACCTTCGTACATACTGACTCTGGCTTTAGTATTTGTCAAAAGGTTAAATTGTGTTCTCCCATGCATGTTTTGTAAATGTTTTGTAAACGTTAAATTCATTTTGATATCTATCAGCTTTCCTCCAGAACTGCGCTTTTGTGACATTATCATTTATTTTGCCTTTTCTATCTTTTAGCAAACACGGGACATTAGAGCTCTGTGGAGAATCTTTTTAACAGCAACCTTCCAATGTATTCGCCATGGTACCCAGGGTGTAATCATCTTGATGATTTGGGTTTCCCCATCAATAAATTGGATGCCATGGAGAGCTCTTGTTTGCCAAGGCCTTTCGTCTTTTAAAATGTGTTATGGAATATGAAATTAACAGACGTTATTTCTACAGAACCACTACTACCTTCTTTTGTCTCTGGGACCAATATTGAGCGTACTTTACAAAATTACGTTTCTGTGTGTGTGTTTTGTTTTTTTAAGGATGTCTCAGTATATGGGGGACTCGATAGTCCAGAGGCAAAGGTTTGGCCTCTCAACCAAAAGGTAGTGGGTTCGAGCCCCGCCAATGATTAACCCGTTTTCTCAAGTTTTCCGAGCAAAATCCCCCCCCCCCCTCCCCCCCATCCCCGGATCAACACCTACTCCCATCAGAGACGGATGATAAAAATGGAGGCCCCTTGTGCAGATCACAACACTGTGCACGTTAACGATCCCTTGGCCATTGACAGGGCAGTCTGGGCAAAATGATTTTACCAAAAACCCTGATATCACCTTAGTCACGGATGTGGGTAAATCAAATCAAATTTCAAAAAAAGAAAACAAAATCGACAGGCATTATTTCTACAGAACCTGTACTGCCATGTTTCGTCAATGGGACTGACATTGAGCAGGCTTTACAAAATTACGTTTCTATACATGTGTTTTTCTTTTCAAGGATGATGTCTCAGTATATTATACGCTCTTTATTTCTTCTGACTAGGGCTTCAAACCCAGCTCAGGTACAGTGCAGGAACTCAATTTCCGCAGCAGTAAGAATGTGTGGGGCTACTTCAGTGTGATTGCCTCAGGTGGCTTACATGAGTTCGCTGACTCCCAGTTCGGCCATTGCTTTTCTTGGGGTGAAGACAGAGAGGATGCTAGAGAGTAAGTACATTTTCGTGTTGTCGATTTCTTAACTGTAATAAGATTGTACACATTGAATGTGAATGTCCGTACTTTTCTGAAACAAAATCTCAAGTCTATCTGTCTACTTGTTTATGTATCTGTCTATCTTTGTCTGTCTGCCTATCTGTCTGTCTGTCTGTCTGTCTGCCTGTCTGTCTGCCTGTCTGTCTCTCTGTCTCTCTCTCTCTCTCTCTCTCTCTCTCTCTCTCTCTCTCTCTCTCTCTCTCTCTCTCTCTCTCTCTCTCTCTCTCTCTCTCTCTCTCTCTCTCTCTCTCTCTCTCTCTCTCTCTCTCTCTCTCTCTCTCTCTCTCTCTCTCTCTCTCTTCTCTCTCTCTTTCTTTCTCTTTCTGTCTTTCTATCCATCCATCTCTATTCCCTTCATTTCAGTTGCCTCATTACTTTTAAAGAGTGAAGTGCTGTTATTGATAACATATTAAGAAAAGTAACATTTTCACATATGCATGTCAGTATGAAAATTGAACAATTTGGCATTATAAGTCAAAAAGTTTGTTGCCGTTTAACTTTTACATTTGCGTTTGGGGGGGGGGGGGGGGGAGGGATTAAATCATAAGGAGTACAGTGTTTGGAAGTTCAAATAAAATGATTTTTACAACCATTTCAGAAATCTCGTCGTGGCCTTGAAGGAACTTTCGATTCGTGGCGATTTCCGCACCACGGTGGAGTACCTTATCAAATTGCTGGAGACGGACACATACCAAAACAATGCGATCACCACGTCCTGGCTGGACAAGCTCATTGCAGAAAAGGTACAGGCGGAGAAACCTGACCTGATGCTGGGCGTAGTGTGTGGAGCTCTCCATATCGCTGACCAAGCCATTTTGAGTGGCTTCCAGGATTTTCAGACGTCCTTAGAGAAGTAAGTGATCAATGGAAGGGGTCATTTCACTACTGTGCCCAAGTCACAATTACTTCATTTAGAGAAAAATGCTAAACACAACAGACAGGCACAGATGGATTCTAGAATTCCAAGTTTCAAACGTCTGTAAATAAATGTGATGTATTTTCATCATATCACTTTCAATCTTTTCAGGAAGCATGGTTTTTCTTTTTAGTCCCTAGGATTATCTCTCTGTCTTGTTTTTCACGAAAGTGGACATAGGCGCACTATTGAAATGACCCCTTCAATTTTGGGGCTTTTGTTTCAATTCACTTATTCCTTGTTTCTTTGTTTTCCAGTGTTTCTTTTTTTTTTTTTTTTTTTTTTCCTTTTCATTTATGCATGTGTGTGGAAGAGGAAAGCTTATTTTTTGTTGTTTTTTTGTTAGGTTAGATGTAAAAAAACAATGTTTTTCATTTTGTTTTGATCGCATTAAAATTCAAAGTTAGTTTGCATGTTACAACATGTGAATGATGTCAGTCGTATTACTTAACCCTGTCTGCATGTTATTTTGTGCTCCACATGGTAAAGTCAAAACATACTCGGAACAGATGGCGGTCTAAAGAAGAAAAATATCTCTTATGTGATCTCTCTTTTAAATGAAAGTAAATGACTAGAGAATTGTGGCATATTTCAATGGGCTTAAATTATATGTTCTAGCGATAAATTTGATTTTTAAAAATATAATGTACTGTAAAATACATGAGAAATTGTTACAATACAATTCTTTTATTTGTTTATTTTCAGAGGACAAATTCTTCCATCAAATTCACTCAAAAATTGCGCAGATGTGGAATTTATTCTGGAAGGAATCAAATTTAAGCTGAAAGTCAGTACAAATGTCCCTGATGATTGTAATGTTTAAAATCTGAGTTTATGTGTGTGTGTCTACCTCTATGTCCGTCTGTCTCTATGCCTGTCTATCTCTATCTCGATGTGTCTGTATGTCTTTATCTTTCTGTCTCTGTCTGTCTGTCTGTCTGTCTGTCTGTCTGTCTCTCTCTCTCTCTCTCTCTCTCTCTCTCTCTCTGTCTCTCTCTCTGTCTCTATCTCTCTCTCTCTCTATCTCTCTCTCTCTCTCTCTCTCTCTCTCTCTCTCTTCTCTCTCTCTCTCTCTCTCTCTCTCTCTCTCTCTCTCTCTCTCTCTCTCTCTCTCTCTCTCTCTCTCTCTCTCCTCACACACAAATCCTATGAAGTACTGTACTACATGCTGTCATATGAGCTTGTTTGGCTATACACTGAAGTAGTATTAACAGGTCGAGTACTAGTAGTAGTTAAAATAGTAGTATTTGTAATATTATTATTATTATTATCATATTACTATTGTTATTTTTATTGATTGTTATTATATTTAATATTGTTATTATTATTACAATTATTATATTTATTCAGAACTGGGTTTACTTTCATCGTTCAACAGGTAGTTAAGACAGGTCCCAATGGCTATTTCTTGTTAATGAACAACTCAAGCCTGGACTTGGAAGCTCACCGACTGAGTGACGGTGGCCTCCTTCTGTCTCTTGGAGGCTCAAGCTACACGACCTACATGAAGGAACAGGTCAACAGTTACCGCATCACTATTGGCAACCAGACATGCATCCTCCAAAAGGAAAACGATCCTACCATCCTAAGGTGCAAAATGTCACCTAAACAAATAAATTTTCTTATGTCATCGATCTGTATTTTTTGGGGTGCTTTTTCTGTTCCTTATCATTTGGTTTGTTCTGAATAAGCATCATGTCCTTAAGACTATATTGCTAAAAGGAGTGCTGACTGCTCGTGTTTAATATTGATTTGACTTATTTATGTCCAATGTATGTTTATATCCAATGTATGAGCCTTTTTTTATTATAGAGGAAGCTTGTTTATTAAGTGAAATGCTCATGCAATATCCCTATCTTTCCAAATCAAAATGTCCAATGGTTCTAGAAAACTCATTCAAATCAAAGGATGATTAAAAAAATCATTTCTGCCATCGTCTATCAAATTATTGCCTCCCATTGCCAGCGCTGCTTCTAGGCCCTTCTTCTTTTCCTTTCCCTCTTTCACTTATCTTTCATCTTCCTGTTTCCTCTCAATTAATCCTGAGATCACATATATGATGGATGGGGTAAATTTCAATGAAACGCAACAGGAAAACCCCAATTGTTATCATCTTCACCCCTTGATTCTGTGTCTGAGATCACCACATGATGGACAGGATGAATTTTAATGAAACAACAAATGAAACTTTTATTCTATGTAGAAATTGCATAAAACTATGTAAGGGAGACTCGGTAGTCCAGAGGCAAGATGTCGGCCTCTCAACCCAAAGGTTGTAGATTGAAGCCCTGCCATCGGTTGACAAGTTTTCTCGCGTGTTCCAGAGAAAAATCTACGCGATGATTCGTTCGGCTGTTTTCCTAATCCTGTCAAGTTTTGATCTTTGTTGTCTTGTCGTGTTGCCGAACCAAATTGTTATACCAAAAAGTAAGAACACTTTCAATCATTGATCTAAAAACAGAAACTAGTATCTCCTATTGAAGTATTGTAATGTCATCAGCAAAAGAAGATAGGATGAGAGAATGGGAGAGACGGAAAATTACAAATTTTAGGTAATGCCATAGAAATGTGTTTTTAAATATTTTTAACAATAAAATTTTATCTAATCATATCCTATCAGATCTCCATCTGCCGGCAAACTGATCAACTACTTAGTGGAAGATGGCGGCCATGTTTATGCCGGGGATGTGTTTGCTGAGATAGAAGTGATGAAGATGGTGATGGAGTTGAGGGCATCGGAAACTGGATGGTAAGGAGGGAGCATCAGGAACATTTGATACACACAAATCTGTTGTAGAATGGCTTGGCTTTTCTTCTTCGTTTCTTTCCCTTTTTGTCTGTCAGAGTTGAGTATGGTATGACAATGTGTGTGTGTGTGTTTCTTTAATGGGTTTTTAATTTGTCATATTATTCTGTTGTTCAATTTATACCATTGATTTTAAATCTTTCATTTATGTCCTTGGGGTTGTTTGTAAATAATTGTTAATTTTTTGCTGTTTCTTGACTTACTTTAATAGATTGAAACAATTGTCAAAAACCAACGTATAGCTATAATTCATTGTCAAACAAATCTTTATATCAACAACAGTCACAATGCGAGTGACCGGTCTAGACATTCGTTTATTTTATTTTTTGTTTTATTTTGCTTTTTTCAGCGTGCACTACTCTAAAAGACCTGGTGCTGTTTTGGATGCCGGCAGCATAGTCGCCCACCTGACCTTGGATGACCCCAGCAGAGTGCAGATGGTAACACTGCTTTAAACGGCAAAAATGATTTTCAAAATAGGAATAACGGCACCTGAGCAGAGTTTTTAATGAAAAATTGTTGATTCTGAGTTTTTGACTCCACATTTAGACAGATGCATTTAAATCTATCAAATTACAGGACTCTTATCTCTGGAAACGGTCTTTAAAGGGTTGAAATTTGACTTTGAAATATTTTTAGAAATCATGCAGAAAGAAGTAACTTTAAGGATAGTACAGACAATGCAAAATTAGTGAATGATCAAATGAAGATCAATTAAAGCTTCAACTCCTGTTGTATGTCAATTTCAAATTTTAAAATTATATAGCAGAGGTTACAAAACTAAGAATTGCTTTTGGACTGAATTATGACCACAAAACCCTTAATGCATGACTATCTATTTCATACTATTAATTCTTTACTTTAAACATGTCATTGTAAATATTAAAAGACAAAGTATCTGTGAAGGACAACTGATTATTTAAATTGTTTTCATTTTATATCACAACCTGTTACTTAAACTTGCGAATGACTTTCTTTTATTTTATTTTACCCACATCCACCACTAAGGTGATCTTAGGGATTTTGGTAGAATTTTTACTTTTACCCGGACTGCTCTGTAAACAGCCAGGGGATCTTCAAATTGCACAGAGTGTTATGATTTGCACAGGGGACCTCCTTTGTTATCACCCGTCCCCCAATTGGACTAGGTGTTGATCCCCTTACCTAGACTGGGGGAATCCTTTCTGGTGGGCAGTTGGTGGGCACTGCTAGTATGTTCTACTTTTTCCCTATTTCGCTCTTTCAGTGCTGTTTCCTCTTAAATCACCCTGAGAGCACTGTGATGGATGGGGTAAAAATTTCCATAAAACAACCCCAAAAAACCAAACATAATCCTATCTACAAATGTTTTAAAGTATCAAATTTGTTTTAATCCATTTTGCTTCAAGGCCAAGCTGTATGAGGAAGGTTTTCCGTCTCACGAAGGCACGGCCACTCACGGAGACAAGCGTCACCAAGTGTTCCAAAGAGCCAAGGCCGACATCGACAACATCATGTCCGGCTACACTCTTCCTGATCCATTCTTTAGAGAGAGGCTCAAGTTAACAGTGGATCGTATGATGAAGTGTTTGAAAGATCCCGCCCTTCCACTCCTAGAATTGCAGGTTTGATGAGCGAATCTCATGGTTTTATACGAACAGATTGATTGATTTTTTAATCGAAAATGAGAGAAGAATTTTATTTACTTTTAAGTGCAACAACTGCTTGTTAATAATTGAATCTTTGCCTCCCAATAGAACAGTGATGAAACTCAACTTTTTTTGGTTCCGTGCACCTTTTCATCCCGTGTTAGAATGTCGTCATCTCCCCTTCAAAATTGTCTGCCTCAAAAGGTGCACCATTCAAATTAATAGAGTCTGCAAGTCTGTGGTGGAGGACCACTACAATAGAACATTTTGTTGTTCACAAAAGAAGAAGAAAGAACCCAATTTTCAATAAGTAGATGATTGGGCAAGGCTGTATATCGACATCTGCTTGAATTATAGAAAGAGAGATAACAATAGCCGCCAACTAATATGTAAAGAACATATTTAGTACGTTTTCTTGGCTCTGAGTCCGTAAGTCTGTATTTGCCTTAAAAAGTATGTATATATAGGGTTAACTATAGATATATTTGGTGTTTTTTTAAACTTAAGTTAACGGCAAAGACAGAGAGATTAGGATGAAAGTCGGGAAATGTCAGTCTAAAGGTTGAAAGACTACAGTCGCACTTTGCCAGAAAGGCCAGTGATCGGCATATCTTTTGTTATTTACCTTTAAAGAGTATTATCAGCTGAATTGTCAGCACTTTCTGAAATGTTACAGGCCGTCATGAGAGTTAGAACTAGTTTGCACAATCAGAGTCTATTTTCCGATTTGAAAAGTTTGGCAGATATGGATATATATATATATACCGGTATAATATGACTTTGAGCAAAGCCTTGTTTTGTTTGTCATTATCTTGGAAAAATGTTCATAAAGAAAGAAATTATCCTGATTGAAGTGTTTAACAGGTGAAGATAAAAGATAAGGAGAAAAATAAATAAACCACAATATGTCTCCCTTGTTCTTGTTTTTTTTGCAAAGTAAGTTTTTGTGAATTATCACTGTGCATTCCTCAGTAAGTGTATTATCAAAAGTGCAAATATGATTTCAACATTTTTTTTAACCCAGCATGTAATTTTACTTCATGCATATTTACATTAAAAAAAATATCTCTAAAAGTGGACCCACGCTGAAGAGGGTAGTCCATAATTGAATTAATTACGTAGTTAAATCAAAAGTGCTGAACAATAACATGAAATAATATAAAAGTCCTACAGGAACAAGTTTGAGTTTGATTTGATTTACCCACATCCACAACTATGGATTTTTAATTTTGACCGAACTGCCCTGTAAACAGCCAAGGGATCTTTAACGTGCACAGAGTGTTGTGATCTGCACACAGGACCTACTTTTTATCATCCATCTCCAATGGGAGTAGGTGTCGATCCACCTACATGGACCAGGAGGGTAGATTTTGCCAGAAAAAGCTCAAGACAATTTTTCAATCGTTGGCAGGGCTTGAACCCATGACCTTTTGGTTGAGATGCTGACACCTTGCCTCTGGACTACTGAGTCCCCCTACAGGAACAAAGACAAGACAAATATAAAGTAGACAGAAAGGAAAATCTTTAAGCACCAATGGAATGGAACACGCAACCTCGAGTTTGACACATGGCCTCGCCATGAAAAGAGAACACACTACCAACCAAGCTACCTTAGCGTAACCTTAACCTTAGTTTCATTTGTAGTGCATTCTTTTTCCACAGTGAGGTGATGGGTGCCAATGCGGAGGTCTCGGGGTTGATTCCATTGGCACCAACAGAATTTTTCCTGCCTATCCCTTTGTATTTATCTCGTCTTTGTTCCTATAGGGCTTTAATAATATTATTTGATGTCATTTTTCATCACTTTTCATTAGCCCCTTGCCTCACTGTTTGTCTTTATAGTAAAATGAAATAGTTTAGGTCTTGGTTTTGAAATACGTTTTCTCCGAAGAGCTAATGATTTTTTTCTTCTTTTTTTTTGCTTCCTTTTCCTTCTCCCAGGACATTATTTCAATGATTCAAGGGAGAGTACCCCAGCATGTCGAGAGAGCAATTCGTAAGATGATGTCGACTTATGCCAGCAACATTACTTCTGTTCTCAGCCAGTTTCCAAGTCAACAGGTGCAATTTTTACATTATTCTCTGAGAATCCGTAATACTTATTGTTGCCATATAAAGACTATTTGTGGCACGTAATGTTCAATTTATAATCTTTGTCTGGGACCTCAGATAATCAATTTCATTTGTCATTGTCATCGTGTCCTATTACCCCTCGTGGGGTTTAGGCCAGAGCAGACTCTCTAGCAATTCCTGTTGTGTTGCCATCTCTTCCACCTCTCTCCATGCCTTCCAAACATCTTTTGTATTCTTTGGCCTTCCCTTTTCAGGGACACAAACTAGGTTTCAAACCGACTCTCATGGTTCTGAGTCAAGCTGTCGTTCATTAAACCATTTAAGAATCGACCATGGCATTGACACAGAGTTCATTCTGTCAAGCTCTTCATTCTACTCAGGAGTCAGGGATTTGAATAAATGTGTTTTCCACTGTCTTTGTAATATACTCCAGAAATGCGCTGAAACATGGCATACATATAAGAGATAATGTTACACCTTCTATTGATTAAAAATGAGAAAATCACACACGGCATACATGGAAGACGATTTGGGAAATTCTTATCGAGTGAAATTGAAATTGTATTTATGTACTTAAGAAGAGTACTTCATATAAGATTGGGAGATAGAAATTCCAATAGAGATATTGCAGCAAGAACCGGAATAAATGATATTGTATCTAAAGTGTTGAAAAGAGGATGCGAGTAGATATGTTAAGTGTTCAGAAAATAAAACAGAACGGCCCAGGACGGCGAGTTGAACGGAGACGTTTTGTTGGCGCCTTATGCTAACTTTTAAGGAGCCATGATAAATTATAAAGAGGAAGTAGAATAATTGTTTGTTTCCTTATTTTTCAACAGATTGCTGGTATCATAGACTCGTATGCTGCCACCCTCACCAAGCGAGCTGACAGGGATGTCTTCTTTATGACCACCCAGGGAATTGTTCAACTGGTACAGCGTTATAGGAATGGCATCAGAGGTCACATGAAGTCTGTAGTACAGGAGCTGTTAAGACATTACCTGCGAGTGGAACTGCAATTTCAACATGGTAAATGCTCCTCTTGAAGAAAAATGTTCTCAAAGTTTTATGTAATCTTGAATTTGTTTTTAAACGTTCGCAACGCCTGTAATCTTTCTGTTTATGGCGCAGTTCTTCTAAAGGTTTAAATCGCATATACATGAATTATGAAACTTGTGAATTTATTCCAGAAAACTTGCTAGAGATGCATTGTAAAAAATAAATAATTTAAGATTCTTTCAAGACCATTACGGCCCATAGAGCCAGAGCGCATCGTGATTTCTATAGCGTGAAGCGGAACAGGTGATAATAATGACTGCCAGAGCAGAACGCTAGTTTAACGCAGGTTTTACATCTAAGCTGATGCCTGTACCCAAGGTAAGTGTCTGTACTAAGGAACACAACGGCGAGCATAGCTTGCTAGGATTCGAACCCAAGACCTTATGATCCCAAATCGGCCACCTAACCACTCTGCCACAAAGAGGCATTGGAATGTGACTTTTTTCTTACCGAATGTGTCAAATTTTCTGCTTGTGCCATATGATGTTCAGACAAACAGCCATGCTAGTAACCATGCCGAAAGCAATGCAGACATAGTACAAATGTTGAAACTCCATCTAATAGGCATAAAAAGATGAACAAATAGGAGAAAATCACATGAACATCTGAAAGAATTTGAACCTGTGATCTCCGCATCGGCTGAAACGATTCCTAGTCCACTTTCCCATCATGACCAGGCATAGAAGTACTCAGGCACGTTTAGTATCATGCCTATTTGACTTTTTTTCTCCTCTACCCTTTCTCACTCATCCATTGATCTCTTTTTTTTTCAGCTGCCTTTTGTCTTTTCTTTTTCAGCTGCCTTTTCTCACGCATCCATTGATCTCTTTTCTTTTCCAGGCTCCTATGACAAATGTGTGTTCATGATAAGAGAAAAGAACAAAGATGACATTCTTGCTGTGGTTCAAACCATCTTTTCACATGTGGCAGTACAGCAAAAAAATGCCTCCGTTATCATGCTTATTGTGAGTCACATGTCGTCATTCCCTTGAGTTATCGTTGACTGATTAAATTAAACAGAGCGTATTTTTGAAAAGCTATTTTCGTAGTACCTTTACGGGTTAAATGTTTAAAAATCTTTTATTTCTTTTTAGACATATTGCAATTAGAGGCATATTTCTATTATTCTTATTATATTTTTTCCTCCTTTTGATTGCTTAGTCTTGGATTTTGTCCTTTTTTTTTTTTTTTATCATCAAAAAAGTGGCACAAAGAAGCACAGCAGCATAGTTTATGAGCATTATTTGTTATTGATAGTATGAACATTTCAAAACTGAAATTTTTACGTGCCATTTTGGTTTTTTACTTCCAATGTATAACAAAGGATCACTTGTGTGGAAAGGAACCGGGCCTGACAGATGAACTGGCTTCCCTTCTAAGTGAATTGACCCAGTTGAACAAATCTGAGAACTCCAAGGTGGCCCTCAGAGCTAGGCAGGTGCTCATCGCAGCTCATCTCCTTGCCGTACGAACACCGACACAACCAGATGGAATCCATCTTCCTCTCTGCTATTGATATGTCGGGTCATGACTTCAGTCCTGAAAACCTACAGGTGAGATTTTTATTTTGAAAACCTACAGGTGAGATTTTTATTTTTTGATTTTTATTTTGAAAACCTACAGGTGAGATTTTTATTTTGAAAATCTACAGGTGAGATTTTATTTTGAAAACCTATAGGTGAGATTTTTATCTTGAAAACCAACAGGTGACATTCTTATGTCAACAACAAGCTTCACTAAACCCAACCCAAAGCTGTAGACTGGAACAACTTAGACAAAGATATCGTACGCAAACCAACAGTTGATGTTTTCAAAACAGTAATATTCAACCAACAACAAGACTAAAACTCTAAACCACATTTCAATTAGCAACCAGACTGACCAACTCTCTCACCGTTGTTGTATTAAAGCCCAGTAGGGATATTACAGATACAGTTACAGAACCCTAATGACTATCGACTTGATGTGATTAGATTTGATTTGATTTTACCCACATCCACAACTAAGATGATCTTGGGGTTAATGGTAGGATTTTAAAATTTTTACCTGGACTGCCCTGTAAACAGCCGAGGGATCTTTGACACCTGTGATGTGGTGGCCGGCTATTTCTGTCATGCCTTAACGAACCATGTAGTGCGAAGGCAGGCTTTGCAGTCTTCCTCCGCAAACCGTGTGGTGGTGGGAAGGCCGGATATTTCCAGGCGGATGGGGGATGCTCTCAACATTAGTTAGCGTAGTCAAAGTCTGTGTTTTGTTATTTGAAAAGTTTGACAGCTGTCTACTGACATACACTAGTTCTTTGAGCCTTTAAAGTCTGGATAGAACCTAGGTTGGCAGCTGTCTACTGAGATACACTAGTTCTGGATGGAACCTGACCAATTCCCCTGCCCTGGTCATATTGAATGAAGTTACACGACCTCCAAGGTGGTAATTGAAGGGGTCATTTCAATAGTGTGCCTTTGTCCATTTTCGTTAAAAAAGGAGACAGAGAGATAATCTTAGGGAATAAAAGGGAATCAGGCTTTCTGAAAAGTGAAAATGATATGATGAAAATACGTCACGTTTACATCCGTTAGAAACTTGGAATTCCCAAAGCCAACAGTGCCAAAGTCAAAGTTTTTTTGGCATTTTTCTCTAAATGACTTAATTATGACTCAGGCAAACTATTATGGAACTTGAAATCATTATCACCGTTAAAAGACTCAAAAGAACGTCTGTTTTGGTTTGCTATTAGGCATTGTTTTTATATTGTCAATTTATGTACAAAACAAATATAAAGATGTAAGTTGATTGCATAAGATGTGTAATTTCCATTAAAAAAAATAATTCATGTTTCTCTTTTGCAATGCCACAGAAATTAATCAATTCAGAGACGGCCATTTGACGTTCTACAAGAATTTTTCTACCATTCCAACGAAAGAGTCAGAGTGGCAGCATTGGAGGTATGGACGGAATAGCTTTTTGTCTTCTTATTATGACTACAAACCATTTTCAACATGTGCCCCAATATTATGGAACAACACCATTTCCAACCTGTGCCCCAATATTATGAAACAACACCATTTCCAACCTGTGCCCCAACATTATGGAACAACACCATTTTTCAATATTATGGAACAACACCATTTCCAACCTGTGCCCCAATATTATGGAACAACACCATTTTCAACCTGTGCCCCAATATTATGGAACACCAGTTTCAACCTGTGCCCCAATATTATAGAACAACACCATTTTCAACCTGTGCCCCAACATTATGGAACAACACCAGTTTCAAAACCAGGACCAGCTCTTCCTAAGAAATTTTTTAACGCAGTCTTTTTTAACTGAATTATTTACATGTGTATTCCAGAAGTAAACTATTCCTTGTATCTGTATCATATTTATACAAACTGTATTATGCTTTCATTGTTTGTAATATTGTAATTGTAACATTTTGCTGTGTAAAGTTGTATTGTCATTTCTATTGTAAAGTGCCCTGAGCACTGTGTGGTGGAAGCGTGTGCTATATAAATTGAATTGTTGTTATAAACAATCACTGATGAACGGATGTCATTTACATAACATTTCTGCAATCTAATGAGAACATGGGCGGTTGGTTGGTGGACAGTGCCGGTAGGTCCTACTTCTTCCTTTCACTCATTCACACGTTGTTCATCTTGCTGTCTCCTCTGGATTCGCCCTGAGATCACTGCACATGGTGAAGGGTTAAATTGCAATGAAACAAAACAATTTTTTTTTTTACTTTTATTATTAGATTTAATTTTCGTCTCTTTATACACGTATATAATTAAATGGGGTTGGGAAAATACAATTGAAAATAACTTCATTAAGCTTCAGTTGAACAGTGTTCAATTGTCTGTTAACCCATGTATGATCATGATCACTGGAAGAGAATTTGGTCGGGCATCAAACGTGTTTGGTGATCCGGGGGTTTTTTTGGTAGGAATTTGAATTTTGCTCGGACTGCCCTGTTAATAGCCAAGGGATCTCTAACATACACAGCGTTGTGATATGTACACGGGACCTCCTCTTTATCATCCGTCTCCGATGGGACTAGATGTCAATCTACCTACCTGGACCAGGGGGTGGAGTTTACTCCACGCAAAAAAATACCTAGAGAAAGCTTTTCAACCGTTGGTGGGGCTCGAACCCACAACATTTTGGTTGAGAGGTCGACATGTGCCTCTGTTCTACTGAGTCATCGAGTATCGAAAGGAATTCCCTTTTGTCTCTTGTAAAAAGTTGAATGAACTGTTCACACCTGCTTGTGATGTCATCTCTTTCACAGGTGTATATCCGCAGGGCTTACATTGCCTATGACTTACACTGCATGCAGCACAGCCAGTTGGAAGACGGACGCTGCATTGTTGACTTCAAATTCTATCTTCCTAGATCACATCCTAACAGGTGAGTAGAATTCTTGTCCATTTTGTTTTTTTGCTGCAATTTCCAAAAATACCAACAGATTTAAAAGAGAAAAAAAATTTGTAGACAGGTTTAGTGAATATCATGATTTGCATGTTTTAAAAGTTCCAAAAAGTAACAGATCTGTTACTGTATTGAAATGTTGTTTCTCAACAGTATTACATAATTCTACCCCAACCTCAATATTATATGGACGGTGAAAGTCGAAACCACGTAAGTCTAAAATTAGTAATACCTCTTTGTTCACTTTTTTAACATTAGGAAGCCCTATGCTTTGTCTAGTTGGGGTTCCATGACACAAGAACAAATAGAAAACCCGTATAATAACCATATGAGCAATCTGTATATCCCTATTGGGTCTAGTCTTTGACACGTGCACCGTGTATGTCTGTGAAAATAGATTAAAAAACGCAACATCATTTTCTTTGATTTTCTCAAATCTCAAAACATCAAATTTGGACTTACAAGTTTTGCGACTTTCACCGTTGATATTTATTATATTTAAGGTGAATACAAACTTAAATAAATGCAAATCTTGAAGCATTTTCCTATTTCCTGTCTTTCTTTTAGGTCCTAAATAATACCTACTTATGATTTAATGTACACAAATTTTCATGCAGAAACTTGTCAGAGAGTTTTATAGTCATGAGAGGGACCCTTTACATCTTGCTCTCTTTCTTTCTGTCTCTCTCTGTCTGTCTGTCTGTCTGTCTGTCTCTCTCTCTCTCTCTCTCTCTCTCTCTCTCTCTCTCTCTCTCTCTCTCTCTCTCTCTCTCTCTCTCTCTCTCTCTCTTTCCCTCCCTCCCTCCCTCCCTCCCTCCCTCTCTCTCTCCCTCTCCCTCCCTCTCCCTCTCCCCTCCCTCTCCGTCTCCGTCTCCCCCTGTCTCTCACTCTCTTTGTTTCCCTGTCTGTGTCTTTCCTCTCTCTCACCCTCTCCCCCCCCCCCCTGTTTCCTTCTCCCTCTCTCAGCACCCTTCATTTTATCTCTTTCGCTTCCCAAGGATGATGGTTACCCGGTTTGACTCTGGCATGCTGCGTCTGAACAACATGGACTCTGGCTCCGACTCTGACCACTGGGACGAACCGCCCATTTGTCGACGGATGGGAGTCATGGTTGCCTTCGAGAATATTGACGAACTGATCTCGTAAGAGCCAATGATGTCGAGAATAGGATAGAATAGATAAATCCTTCTCTGCGTAAATAGTCAATGTTTTGATAGTTGACTTCAATGTAAAGCGCCTTGGGGGGGGGGGAGGTTAGAAAAAAGCAAAATTCCTTCAAGGCCGTTACGGGCCATAGAGCCGGAGCTTATCTCGGTTTCAATAGCGTGAAACGGACCAGGTGACAATAATCACCTCTTGTCCAAGACATTAGTCTGATGCAGGATTTTACTTCCAAGCTAGTGCTTGTACCTATTTGCACCTGGGTAGAGTGGGGAAATGCGTGTTTAGTGTCAGACCTAGCTTTTCTAGGATTCGAACCTTGGACCTCATGATCCCAAGTCCGGCAGCCTAACCATTCGGCCATCGAAACAACATCCTGTGGGGAAATTATTATTGTTAAATGCTGTAAAGAAAATGTGTTCCTCTGACAAAGGGACAAAATTACCAACACAGACTAGTTTCAGAGTCAAAGTGCTATGAATTCTAAATCTGAATTTGTTATACAAGATGCAAGTTTCTTATTTGGAAAATCATTTGACCTGAAGAAAGTCTTGAAAAAGTCTCTACAGAATCGTTTTGGATATAATTTTCCTTTTTTTTAAACAGTTTTCTTTCTTTTTTTCATTTATGCTTAATGAGATTGGTTTAGGTGGTGGGTTAATATGTTGGGTTATTTTTATTTTATTTTTATGCAAAGGTGTGAATGAAGTGGATCTATTAAAATCACATCCACATGAAAAGCTTGATTTATGTAGTTTGCAAGGGAAACTGTCTAGAGCTGTGACCTTTTTCCTCACAAAACTCACACAATTTTGTATCATTGTTAATAGGATTTTTGTGTTATTTTTGTCTTTTGTTTAATTCATGTACCGGTATAGAAATTTTGACATTCTGGTGGAACACTTCCAGTCGCTGACACCACCAGGCAGCCCCCTTCTCTCAGACATGGACGAGGAAGGATCTTTGCAGTCTATTTCTGTAGGTTACCACGACTCTCACTGCCACACATAACATGATCTGATTTCTTTTATCCCCGTAGACCCTGTTTTCAGTTTATTTGTAGAATTAATCATTAGCTTTAGGAAAAAAAGAAGAAACAACAGGGCTGAGATTCATCCTCAGGTTGGCAGATTTCACGATGGAGTAGGCTTAAGCCCTCAGCAAAGGAACACCCGCCGGCCGTGGATTATATACTTAAAATGAATAATTAGAAATGAAGACAAAATCGTTAATAAAGACAATGATATCAATGCTTAATGTAGACACCCAGATTTAGGGTATTATTATTACAATTATTATTATTATTAGTAGTAGTAGTATTATTAGTATTATTAGTATTATTATTATTATTATTATTATTATTATTATTATTATTATTATTATTATTATTATTATTATTTTGATCAATGATTTTATCATAATTATTATATTATTTTCAGTTTATTATTTTATTATTATTATATTATTATTATTATTATTATTATTATTATTATTGTTTTTGTTATTCTTATTATTATTATTATTATCATCATTGTTATTGTCATTAATATTATTATTGTTATTATTATAATTTTGATCAATAATTTTATCATAATTATTAATATTATTATTGTAGTTATTATATTATTTTCAAAATTATTATTATATTATTATCATTATTATTATTATTATTATTATTATTAGTAGTAGTAGTAGTAGTAGTAGTAGTAGTAGTATGTTTAACTCTTTCCATGCTGAGGATTATTTCCTGTATACACAGTACATTTTAGGAGCGAAAACGTTTACGCCAATACTTTACAAAAATGCTCATATCTCCCCACATAAATGAAATAACCCTATCAACCTATAAATCATTTTGAAGAGAATTGAGAGAGTAAAATGGTCATGTCAAGGAAACCAGTTTTCTAGGATGTTTGTATATGAGAAAGATACTAAGAAACAGTGAATTTTGCTAGGGGGAAAAGTATCGCAACATATTATGTAACACTTACTTGGCAACATAGTTATCCACAAAACTCCAATCAGCATCAGCTGTCACACACACGTTAACCATATGGCATTATCGATAGCAAGTTTGAAAGCAATATGTCTGATACAGAACTGACTTATGAGGTCCAGAGTCAACGTATGTCACATGTTAGAAAAGTGCTTGGCAGGCAATGAAAGAACACAAAAATACTGAAACATCTAGAAATAAGGTAACTGACTATTCACAAACTATTTACAGACAGAGAGTATGACTTATTGTTTATGGTATGCCTCAAAACAATCCTTTGGATGTAAATTCGGCTAATTGTCACATCCAGTACAAATAGAATGTGTATGTTTTCTACCAGTGGGCGTTGAGCAGAAAACACAGTTTCGGTCTCATACACATACGAAACCAGATGTTTCTTTGTGTGGAACTGTTCTAGCGGCATTGCAGGATTCATATCAACTAAACTGCTTGATGCGTAACTATGGTAACAAATATGAAATGATAAAACACAACTTCAAAGCTTCAAAAATTCAAGTGAAAGCGAGCTCAATAAATTCAAACGAAGGCTAAAAGAAAGTGTGAAACTCTTCTTTACTTGAGATACTAAAAGGGACTGTTTATAAGTCACTATAAAACTAGGAAGAGTGTTTAAAATGAAACGACGTAGTTTGGCGCAGTGTGCGGCTATTGGTGTGCAATCGAAAACGCTGTGGCGCAGGTGTGCGGTGAATGGCATGGAAAGAGTTAATATTACCATTTCTTAACTGGCATTTTGCATTCAACTGAATTGTGTTTCAGCTCAATACTTTTCATCTGAGTAAGACAGTGGCTAATCTCAGTCCTGAAAAAAAAAAAGACAGCAGTCATTATGTTAACTCTTTGTTTGTGGGTTCTTTTTTTGTTTTGTTACTTTATTGTTACTCAAAAATAGTCTTTGCTTCATGACTTCTTATATCTCAGTAATATCTTAATCATGAAATTTGTCTCTATTTCATTTTGATGAGATGAAAATGTTTCTTTGCAGCATATCGAATTACTTAAATTACAAAGCAAAACCAACTTTCTGAAGGTGATATCTGCAGTACTCTTTGCATTTCTCATCTAGAGATTCTATTTCAAGAATTGTCTCCTGTTGAGATTTCAATACCGTTTTCTGTTTTCGTTTGTTTTACAAATGAAAACACTTTTATGTATTCTTTATTTTACAATGAAAACATCGTGAAGAATTTTTGTTATACAAATGAAAACACCTAAAAACTCTTTGTTATACTAATGAAAACACAGTCAAGACATTTTGTTTTACAAATGAAAACATTGTAAAGACTTTGTTTTGCAAATGAAAACATCGTAAAGACTTTGTTTTAGAAATGAAAACATCGTATAGATTTTGTTTTACAAATAAAAACATCGTAAAGACTTTGTTTTAGAAATGAAAACATCGTAAAGACTTTGTTTTAGAAATGAAAACATCGTAAAGACTTTGTTTTGCAAATGAAAACATCGTAAAGACTTTGTTTTAGAAATGAAAACATCGTATAGACTTGGTTTTACAAATGAAAACATCGTAAAGACTTTGTTTCACAAATTAATACACCTATAAAGTCTCTTTGCTATAGAAATGAATACACCTTTAAAAGTCTTTTGATACAAATGACAACACATTAACGTCTCTTTGATTTTGTAAATGAAAACATCTTTAAGGACTCTTTGTTACTCAAATGAATGCACATTAAAGACTCCTTGTCTTCCAAATGAAATTAAATTTAAGGGCTGAGTGTTTTACAAATGAAAACATCTTTTAAGTAAAGACTCTTTTAAATATGAAAACATCTTCAAAAACTCCTGCTTTACATGTGAAAACATTGATACCATAAAAGAAGCTCTACATGGACTCTTTCATTTTATATTATTTTTTTCTAGAAATGATACAGCCCTAGCATTCAACACATCTGTTTTGCTATAAAAGCCAGAAATGTTGGCTCAAGTCTAGGAAGTTGACACTCATTTTAATCAGCACAACGTAATCTATCCAAAAAAAGACGTATGACGAATTGTGTCTGGCCATCTCTCATTGGGTTTCCGGCGGATAGGTCCTACTTCTTTCTTTTCACTTTTCCATGTCTTTCAGCCCCTGCCGTTGCATCTCAATTCACCTTGAAACCACTGCATGCTGTGGATTAGGCAAATCATCTCTTGTCTTTTTTGTCATCAAATCATTTTATACTTTCTTTCACGTCGGGAGCTTTCTCTTGTTGAGTTGATGTTGTGATTAGAGTTATTTAACTCACAAGATTTTCCTTTCTCTGTTATGAAGTGATTAATGATCATTTTCAGGGGCTTCTGACGTCAGCTCTGATGACCCGACTCACATCATTAACATTGCCCTGCGCAGTTTAGAAACGAATGACGATGATCTACTCGGGGAGAGCTTCCAGCAGTTTTGCAAAGACAGGGTAAGTGAGCCAAGTTCCTCCAGGTTCACTGTGGCCTGAGCTTATCCCAGTTTCTATAGCATAAAGCAGAACAGGTGCTGACAATAATGACCTCCAGGACAGGATTCTATCCTATTGCAGGTTTTTACTACCAAGCTTGTGCTGGTACCCATTTACACCTGGGTCGAGTTGGGAAAATGTGGGTTACGGGTTTTCTCCACTGAACACAATGTCAGACCTATCGTTGCTAGGGTGGGGATCGACGTCCTCATGATCCCAGGATGTATGCATTTGTGACAGAGAGTCATCAGTTTATAAATATTAAAAGGAATTACACAAATGTGTTCACATAAATTTCAACTAAAGGTTTGTTCAAGGACATCTCTGATTATCTTCAACTTTTTAGATTTTGATTTTGCTTTTTCCTGTTTACAGAGCACAGCTTTGAATGAGAGAGGGATAAGGAGAGTGACATTTGTGATTGCCAACAAGGTAAGAAGTCAACACAAAAGAACCCAACTCAAAACAAAACAAAAAAATACAATTTTGTCAATTGTCATAATATTTTTGGTTTTAACATTGTTTCTTCTTCTAGCACTCTCCCTGTGTGTCTGTCTCTGTGTAACTATCTCTTTCTTTCTCATCTTCTATCTGTCTGTCTGTTTTTCTCTCTCTCTCTCTCTCTCTCTCTCTCTCTCTCTCTCTCTCTCTCTCTCTCTCTCTCTCTCTCTCTCTCTCTCTCTCTCTCTCTCTCTCTCTCTCTCTCTCTCTTCTCTCTCTCTCTCTCTCTCTCTCTCTCTCTCTCTCTCTCTCTCTCTCTCTCTCTCTCCTCTCTCTCTCTCTCTCTCTCTTCTCTCTCTCCCCCCCTCTCTCTCTCTCTCTTCTCTCTCTCTCCTCTCTCTCTCTTTCTCTTTTCTCTTTCTCTTTCTCTTTCTCTTCTCTCTTTTTCTCTTCTCTCTTTCTCTTCTTTCTCTCTATCTACATATGTAGATAAGAAGACAGCTCAAGTGATATAAGTATGTGTACATAAATAATATCTTTGTAAGTTAATTCAATAGTGTTTTACGCCTATACAGGACCAAAAATGTATACCATGTTTACAAATTTAGCCCATTGTAGGGCTCGTTTTCTAAAAATTACTTAACCAATACATGCCAATAGCCTTTTAACATGCTGTTGATGATCCACCTTACTGCCTCAACAAACTTGAAACTTACAGCGATTGTGTACATTCCAATCAGTGCCCATAGATTTTTTTTTTTTTTTAATGGTTGTTTTTTCCCTGTTTTTCAGAGAGCCATTCCAAAATATTTCACATATAGAGCCAAATTTTTGGTAAGTCTTTGAAATAAAGTATTTGAATTTGAAATTTGAAATTTTGGGATGCATAGTAGCACAAGCGCATTTTAATAGTAAGAACAACAGTGTAATTTGGGACACTTGCTTGACTGAATGACTTTCCTGTTGGGTCGGTTATTATTTTAGTATCAATTGAAAAGCTGGCACGTGATAGGGCTTCACGTACAAACATTGAGCAGAGATCTGCAATTGATAGGCGATGAGTTGTGTAATTAGTTGATAAATCTTATTTTCTCATCTGACCTGTACAAATATATTTACTAAAGTTATGGCCGCTGTCAGCTTCTTTCCAATGAATGTAAAAGTTCACTTTGAATTTTTTTAACAAGATTCCAAAATTGTCTATGTGCATGTTATGAAGTAGATTTATTTATGACATTAGGAATCAACATTACATGAAGCTGTCACATGAAGCATTTGTAAAAGTTGATTTCAGGAGAAATTATAGTATAAAATTTTT
This sequence comes from Doris montereyensis, assembly GCA_037039925.1. Taxonomy (NCBI): domain Eukaryota; kingdom Metazoa; phylum Mollusca; class Gastropoda; order Nudibranchia; family Dorididae; genus Doris; species Doris montereyensis. The sequence continues at coordinate 38,435 of JAXRKP010002373.1, forward strand.
GTTTACAAATACAATGAAATATTGCAATGTTCTTGTCTCCTTCAGTTTGCTGAGGATAGAATATATCGCCACTTAGAACCCGGGCTGGCGTTTCAGCTAGAGATCAACAGGTTAAGGAACTTTGACCTGGAAGCCATTCCAACAGCTAATCTCAAAATGCATTTGTACCTGGGCAAAGCAAAGGTTTGTTGGTTTTAATGTGTAGCCTATTTAGAATGTAACTTGCCCGTCAAAATGATGTGTAAATAATGTAAAGTAACACAAAAAAATTCATTTATGTTTTCCTTCTGTACCATTCCAGACAATGTGGTATAAGTTGGCTTTTTGTAGGCATGTATCTAAGTGCAAAGTCTTTACTCTTTTCATTAGGGGGGGTGCCTTTAGATTTAAACGATATTCAAAAAGAGGAAGTAAGATAGAACCATGTACTGAATGCTGGAAAATCAGGAAGTACCAAAGAAAGTAACGACAGCATCAGGTTTTTTGTTGTTTTTTCATTAAGTCCCTGTGAGCCGGGGACTCGGTAGTCCAGAGGCAAGGTGTTGGCCTCTCAATCAAAAGGTTGTGGGTTCAAACCCCACCAACAGTGGACAAATTTTCTTGAGTTTTTTTTCAAGTAAAATCTTCTCCCCTGGTCCAGGTAGGTGGATCGACACCGAGTCCCATCAGAGACGGATGATAAAAGGGAGGTCCTGTGTGCAGATCACAGGCTGTTTACAGGGTAGTCTGGGCAAAATTTAAAATCCTACCGAAAACCCAGAGTTCACCTTAGTTGTGAATGTGGGTAAATCAAGTCAAATAAAAGAACCGTGTGACTGTGCTTTTCATTGATGAAACTATGTACAATTCTTACTTTCTTCTCCATGCAGGTGGCTAAGGGACAGGAAGTGACAGATTACAGGTTTTTGTGCGATGCATCATCCGTCACTCTGATTTGATCACCAAGGTAAATAATCTGTATGGGTTGTTAATCAAAGCTTTTAGCTTACACAGATTATCCTGCCTTTGCTTTGCTTGTTGTTTTGGGGGGGGGGGGGGGGGGGTTATTTACATATTATTTTGAAGGAATTTTGTTCTTTGCAGATCAGTGATAGAACTTGAGCTATTAAGTGTTATCTCTAGTTATGCAGAGAGAAACAACTTTATGTTGTCATAGTTTTTTTGTTGCTCTTTATATTTTTTGTAATTTAATAATAGAAGAGAAATTATTCATAACACATTGCTTTTTGATTAAAATTATTCAAAACTTGAAGCAATTTAATTAATTAAGAAGGAACAACGCAGCAATTCTACAATTTTTATAGTGGATGACAATCGATTGAACTCAGGTTTCAACCCCTCTGCTGTGTGATGAATTAGCAAAATGGAAGGATGACATAGAAAGGCATTCTTCAACGAGAGAAGGGTGCATGCATTAAACAGATGCAAATGCTGTGTTTTCATAACTTTCTGTTTGTCTTAATTTGACTCCAGGAAGCGTCATTTGAATATTTGGAGAATGAAGGAGAGAGAACTTTGCTAGAAGCCCTTGATTCATTGGAAGTGGCCTTTTCCCATCAGTCAGTAAGTAGGGCAAGTATTCCACCGCATAGATACGTGTAACTGACTTTCTCATTTGCGTCATCTCATTGTTTTTGTGTCAGTGATATTTTTCTTTCTTCTTCTTATAAACTTAAAGTTTACAACTTTCCTTGAATTACAGTCTGTGAAATATGCTGAATGTCATTCATAAGAGGTGCAAGATTGTCTTTAGTGTTATTGCTTGAAATTTGACTTTTGATGATATTGTAAACTTGATCCATTATGCAAACCCACCGTTTCTGTAATGAATTTTGTTTTTCACTTTATAATGAAAAAGTTGAAAAAGCTGGAAATTAGTATGCTTTGATACAGAAATTAATATATGTTAATAAATGAAGGCACTGAATACATAAATGCATCAAATGAATATGTAAATATATAAAGAAATCAGAATTACTGAAATAGGGGCTAAATACATAAATAAGATAAATAAATGAGAGAGAAATGAGCTGTGCACATTTTATTACACATTTTTAGTTCTTTTGAGAAAGCAACTATGTGTGTGTATAGTGGCTGACATGTTGTAGTTTAGAGATCCATGAATTTCGTCATCAGAGAAAATCTATTTTTAGGGTAATTTCACTGTTAGTTTGTATAGAAAGTAAACCAGGTTAATTGTCCTGAAACTTTACTTATCTGTTATTAAGATTCATTCATTATCAATTATATTCCTCCTATGTTTTTTTCCCGTTTCCAGTCCAAGAAAACAGACTGCAATCACTTATTCCTCAACTTTGTCCCAACTTTGACCCTCAGTGAACCCGGAAAGGTAAAAAGAAAATCTTTGCTGATGATGTGCTTAAAAGTTGAGATAAAAAAATTCAATAGCTGGGAAATGATATAGACATCTGACTGAAATACTGTGAGGGGGACTCAGTAGTCCAGAGGCTAGATGTTGACCTCTCAACCAAAAGGTAGTGGGTTCGAGCCCTGCCAACGGTAACAAAAAATTCTAGATTAAAAAAAAAAAAAGCCAAATCTAACCCTTGGTCCAGAAAGGGGGATTGACACTTAGTATTATTGGAGATGGATGATAAAAAGGAGGTCCTGTGTGCAGATCACAACACTCTGTTCACGTTAAAGATCCCTTGGCTGTTTACAGAGTAGTCCAAACAAAACCAATATCACCTTAGTTGTGGATGTGGGTAAAATCAAATAAAATCAAATAAAATCGAAATACTGTGGCGTCGGTGGCCTAGTGGCTAAGTTGCTCGACTTGGGATCATGAAGTCCTGGGTTCAAATCATAGCAATGCTAGGTCCGGCGTTGTGTACCGTGGTGGAAAAGACACTTAGTACAAATTTCCCCACTTGACCCAGGTGCAAATGGGTACCAACCTTACCTTGGGAATAAAAACCTGTGCCAAATTAGCAGCCTGATTAGGAGTTGGTGATTATTATCACCTGTTCCATTTCACGTTATAGAAATTGTGATAAGATCCGGCGTTATGGGCCATAAGGGCCTTTGGGGGGAACTTGACTGAAACACTAGTGGTATAGCTGCTGGACTTGGGGAGTCATGATTCCTGGTTTCAAATTCTGGCAATGCCAGGTGTGACATTGTGTTCCTTGGAAATATTGTACACTCAATATGCCCTTTTCCACTAAGACCAGGAGCAAAAAGGTATTAGTAAGATGAGATAAGATAAGATACCCTTTATTGATCTTTAGGCAGAAAATAACATTGTGTTTGTTGACATAATGCTCACACTAAATAGTCACAACAGAAAATTGTAATTAATAGCTTGTCCAGGAGGGAGGCAATCTATTACTTCCTGTTTCTCTTCATACTATGGAAACGAGGGAAAAATTTGCTCTACACAGGCCTTAGTAGCCACAAAGGAGCATTATTTTACTGGTACCGTACACACGATGCAAAATAGGCCACATGATGTCCGTTACGTTGGCCAAAAAGGGAGCAGTGGTAAATTTTTAGCATGAAATGTTCAAATCTGTACCAATTTTTTAAAGACTAGTGATTCAATTTTTTTATTTTTCATCCCATCACCTGTTACAGAACTTCGTAACTAAATGGTATCATCAGAAAACATGTGACATGAACATTCCCTTACTAAGATTCATGGACGTTGTTTTAAAATGGGCCTGTAGAATGGAAGTAGATATGTTGATGTGCCATTGCGTATTATTGTGTAAGGCGAAGAATTTAACGTTTTTGTTGATTTTCTCTGTTGTAGCTGGTGGAAACTCTACGGAGTATAATCATGCGCTATGGCTATCGGTTGTGGAAACTTCGAGTTCTCAATGCAGAGCTTAAGTTTACCATCAGGTAAATACCTCTATTAGACCTTATTCTTTACCCAGATGTGTTGGTAGCATCGTGAGCATAGTGTTTAATTACTGCATTAGTCACCGTCTCTTGAAAATAAACCCAATCTGAGAAACATCGTAACGGTAAAGTCTCTATTTTTTAAATTATTTTTTTCGTGTTCAGGAACGATATGACCACCCTCTTTTATTGGCTTACTATCTTTTATAATGTCATTATCATATTCTTTACAAACGTAAACTTAAAGATATGTCTCGTGTTTGTAAACTTACAATGTAAGATATCTGATGGAACTCATAAATATTATCAGTCTATAATTTAATTTTTTTAATGTTGAAAAAAAAAATCAATTTTTGCGTCTCATCTGTGTAAGTTGAAGTTGCTTAATTTTTTCTTTTCTGCTTTTACTTGTTTTTAAAAAAAAATCTTTTGGTCCTAGAACAAAATTCATGATTTTGTTAATATTCAAGTGACTACCAATATAATCTATAACGTTTTCAAATTTCATTTTAGTCTTTTATCTATGCAAATGCCATTGAAATGGTTAGAGTTCAAGGGATTCATTTACACACATTAATAATGGTTGAAGTTAGAGGATTCATTTACACACATTAATAATGGTTGAAGTTAAAGGATTATTTACACACATTAATAATGGTTAAAGTTAAAAGGATTCATTTACACACATTAATAATGGTTAAAGTTAGAGGGGATTCATTTACACATATTAATAATGGTTATAGTTAGAGGGATTCATTTACACATATTAATAATGGTTGATGTTAGAGAGTTTCATTTACACACATTAATAATGGTTGATGTTAGAGGAATTCATTTACACACATTAATAATGTTTAAAGTTAGAGGGATTCATTTATACACGTTAATAATGTTTAAAGTTAGAGGGATTCATTTATACACGTTAATAATGTTTAAAGTTAGAGGGATTCATTTATACATGTTCATAATGGTTAGAGTTCAAGGGATTCGTTTACACACATTAATAATGGTTGAAGGGTTTCATTTACACACGTTAATAATTTAGAGGGATTCGTTTACACATTAATAATGGTTGAAGGGTTTCATTTACACACGTTAATAATTTAAAGGATTCGTTTACACACATTAATAATGGTTGAAGGGTTTCATTTACACACGTTAATAATTTAGAGGGATTAGTTTACACGCATTGATAATGGTTGAAGGGTTTCATTTACACGTTAATAATTTAGAGGGATTCGTTTACACGCATTGATAATGGTTGAAGGGTTTCATTTACACACGTTAATAATTTAGAGGGATTCGTTTACACGCATTGATAATGGTTGAAGGGTTTCATTTACACACGTTAATAATTTAGAGGGATTCGTTTACACGCATTGATAATGGTTGAAGGGTTTCATTTACACACGTTAATAATTTAGAGGGATTCGTTTACACGCATTGATAATGGTTGAAGGGTTTCATTTACACATACCTAATAATTTAGAGGGATTCGTTTACACGCATTGATAATGGTTGAAGGGTTTCATTTACACACGTTAATAATTTAGAGGGATTCGTTTACACGCATTGATAATGGTTGAAGGGTTTCATTTACACACGTTAATAATTTAGAGGGATTCGTTTACACGCATTGATAATGGTTGAAGGGTTTCATTTACACACGTTAATAATTTAGAGGATTCGCTTACACACGCATTGATAATGGTTAAAGTTGAAGGGTTTCATTTACACGCATTGATAATGGTTAAAGTTGAAGGGTTTCATTTACACACATTAATAAAACAAAGCAAAAACTCACAATTTTTAAATTCTTTTTTTCAGGATTAATACCTTTGGGGGGAGGCGTCAGTTTCCCAATCAGAATTTTCATCACCAATGAAAGTGGCTACTACCTAGACATCAGTCTATATCGGGAAGTCACAGACCCAAGAACCGGACAGGTAAGTTGATAAAACACCTTGCAGGAGAGATTTCTTTTGGACAAGCCCATGTTGTAGTTTTGTTGTTGTGCCAGATGAATGTCACTTGTTAATTTCTAACAAACCATAAAAAAACAGATTCCCAGAGATTAATTCATAGTTGAGATCACTGGGCAGTTGATGAAGTCGCCGTTGATGGCAAAATTGATAGACTATTTCCTATGTTTAGGCATCTAGACTTTGATAGATTAGGGTCAACAGTTCACCAACAAAACGTATGTTTACTAAAGGTCTTTGAAAGAAAATGTTTCGGTACCAAATACCAAAAATGTATTCTAGAAATACTGCAATGTAGATTTAGTATGTAAAGTATTTATTTATTAGTTGATAGGGAAACGTAGATGGAAAAGAATTGTTAAGTTAAATTGCATTGATTCATAGAAAAATGGAATTTTTGATTTGCAGGCATTCTGTTCATTCTCTTTATCCACTATGGATCCTCTATATTATTTACCCAGATGTTTTGGTAGCCTCATTGAATATAGTGTTTAATTGTTACTTGGATTTTCTGTGATGCCAAATCTTTCTTGGCCCTCCTGTCGACCCAGCAGTTAATGGGTAGCCAGGTCTATTCAGTAAACAATTTACAAGAATAGACTCGTATTATTTCTATGTGACTGAAAATTATTTCTACGACTTAATGTTCATATTTCGGGGGAGAGATTTGTTTTGTTATTGTGAGTGAGTTCTTTCGACCAATCTTTTTCTCTTATTCTGTTGCAGTCAAGTAAATCAAAATGTGAAGATTTCATTTCGTGATTTTGTCCTGTTTGTACCTTTAGTTTTTTAGATATGCATTTCTTTTTTTGAGATATGATATGCATTTCTTTTGTGAACAGTACAGATATGATATGCATTTTTTTTGTGAACAGTACGAGATATGATATGCATTTCTTTTTGTGAACAGTACGAGATATGATATGCATTTCTTTTTGTGAACAGTACGAGATATGATATGCATTTCTTTTTGTGAACAGTACGAGATATGATATGCATTTCTTTTGTGAACAGTACGAGATATGATATGCATTTTTTTTGTGTGAACAGTATGAGATATGATATGCATTTCTTTGTGAACAGTACGAGATGTGATATGCATTTCTTTTTGTGGAACAGTACGAGATATGATATGCATTTTTTGTGTGTGAACAGTACGAGATATGATATGCATTTCTTTTTGTGAACAGTGCAATAGCAATGTGAAAAACAATGGCAAATTACCACATTAAAGATAAAAGATAAGAATGGATTTATGGTCCGTATCCCCACACAAGTGCAGGCTCACCGACTACATTATTCATCCTCTAGCAGGCCATTTCATTTGAAGTTTTTCAACTCCCGGGGGAGCATACAGTACACAAGCCTGTTAGGCTTTTCATACTAACACTCTGACTAGATGTTTCTTTACATATTGCCTATTGTCAGCTACTCATTCACACCCGAGTCAAATGAGGAAAGTAGAGTGAAGTACCTTTCCTAAAAGTACAACTTTGTGAAACAATCCCACCTGTGCCAGCTGTGGGGCTTAAACCAGTGTCATCGTGATTAGCAGCTCACAACTCTACGGTTCAGCTTCAACGTCTCATTATGCCACATGCCTTGAGAAATCTGGACTCTACTCATGACTACCCTCATGACTTCCCTAACTTAACAATGAGTATGGTTTTTTTACTTTATACACATTTTTTTTTTTTAAACTGTGAATAATATGTATACCTCATACCTCTTTCTTGTTTTGTTTTTTTGTATTGGTCTAACAGATCATGTTTGAAATACGGAGAAAAGCAGGGACCCTTCCACGGCCTGCTGATCAGCACCCCCTACCTGACCAAGGACCATCTCCAGCTGAAGAGATTCCAGGCCCAGTCGGCAGGCACCACCTCCACGTCTACGACTTCCCGAGATGTTCAGACAGGTATCACTCTTGCTTTGCTATCTCTCTCCTCTCTTCCAACCATGAAAAGGAGGGTGACACAGGAGGCTGTCAATTAATGACTGTACTACTTAAAAGATTGAAATCGACAGCTTTGTGGAAGAGAGAAATGAATAGGAACATGAGACAGGCGTAATAGGCCTGATAGATAGAAAATGGTTTATCTTGCAGCCAACACCGGTGCCAGGATCGGCATGGCGGAAGAGCTGAAGCACATATTCAAGCCGCCTGGAACGACCCCAAGAGCTCAGAGAAAGGGTTCAAGTAACTGAACCTGTGTCCGGACGAGTTTAAGAAAGTGAGTGCAGTGAACTAAGTGAGAGCCAAGTTCATCGAAGATGAGGGTGAATCTCGGTACAAAATCACTGTGATGATCGGCAAGGAGGACGGCATGATCGCCGGCGAGACTTCCTGGCTTATGACGTTTTCTATCTAATATTAGGCCTAATATTCCCGTTTCCGTTCCTATAGAGTTGTAGAGGGACCAGGTACCAGCAATACCAGCTGCAAACTTTATTGAATTCCACTGAGGGAAGCGACTCATGAGACCAAAAGAAATTTGATAATTATATATCAACAAATATCCTCAAAAGACAGTCTAGGACCAATTCAAGAGCAGTTAAAATACCCAATGCCAAATCAGAAGAGTATAAAAACTTGTTTTCTTGTACAAAGCGCTGCAGACTGGAACAACTTAGACGAAGACAGCGACGAAACCAAAAGTCGACTGTTTCAGAACAGCAATATTCAACCGACAAGACTAATAAAAGATTAAACCATGATTATTTCAATAAGTAACCAGCCTAACCAACTCTCTCACTTCGTTGTATTAAAACCCAGTAGAGATTCTACAACTACAGATACAGAATGAAACAATAATTGTGTATTGTGATGACATGCCACGAAAAAGACTGTGAACTCTTTTCACAACTGTGTTTACTGTATACTCTTGAATATGTGGTTATTTTTTAAGATCGTCAGTGAGATGTATAGTTTTATGAAGGATTTTTTTGTCCTTTTACATTAAAATGGAAAGGCAAAATATAGCCACATTGAAAATCTCAAACTTCACAGAATACATCTAATTTTATTTATTGTTCTCTTTTTCTATTGTTAATTTTATGAAAAATTTTTCAGGCCCTGTTGAAAATGTGAGGGCATTTGAAGCAAAACAAAAAGGAGTCAAATCAGATGCCCATGGACGTGATCAACTTCATAGAGTTGCTGTTGGACAGCCACGACCAGCTGTGCATTCAAAACAGATTGCCTGAGAGAACGAAA
>JAXRKP010002373.1:52500-54726 GCA_037039925.1 Doris montereyensis
TTAAGGAATGAAAGTCAGGAGACTCCATTGTGAGTTAAAAAAACGGTCACAGACCACAGGAAGGCCAGCAATCTCAATCAGTGAACTTCTCGTTATAAATTCACTTCAAAATAATTTCATTTGAGATAAATTATATTGTTGTCTTGAATAATATGGGGTGTTGTTGTGCAAGCTAGAATTGAACTAATTTTACGAGGTCAGATTCCTGTTTGTTCGATTTGAAAAGGTTGGCAACTATCTAGATACATATTAATGTACCACAATATAGAAATTCCTGTGTGGAGATAACAATGTCGTCTCATGTCTTACTTGTCCTGTCAGGGCGCATCCTGGAAACCGGAGGGAAGTGTAGAAATCAAATTCCGCCTCGTAAAGATCTGGAAAGTGTATCCGCCTCGCTTGGATCCGGAGGCAAAGAGATTGATGGAGCAAATAGCGTGCCAAGTCTTTTCAGGCTAGCAAGGAGGAGCTGGAGAAAGAGCCAAAGAAGAGGGAAGATAGCTTGGCCCCCTTTGTATCACCCTGGCAGTGACCTTTGCCACCTCCATGACACGCTCGGGCCGAGGGAAGAAAAGGGATGTGTCAAGGTATTCCTTCACCTTTTTCTTTTTTTTTTTTTCCATCTTCAATTTAAAACTTAGGACTTCAAAGAATAACAAAGAAACAATGAAAAACAAAAAAAAAAAAGGAAATGTTCATGTTTTGTTGTCTCTTTGGCAAAATGTTACTTTTGTTTGAATTACATTACAAAATTAAATAAGTGTGAGGTACATTTCAGGGAAGACAAAAGAAGACTTTTATCTCTGCTTTTTTATTTGTAATGCTAAGTAAATATCATAAAAATATAGCGTTTTGCATTGGAAGACAGTTGGACTCGAAAGATCATGAAGCTGTAGGTTCAAACTAGAGCTGGGCAGAGCTCACTTTTCAAATATTGACAGATGTTTAGGATTGACACTAAAAGTTCAAAAGCCAAGTTCGACCTTGACCTTTGACCTGACAACCTCTTTCCCTAACTTGTCTTAAGAAGTGGATCGATTTACTTTCCCATCATCCACTGAGCCGACTCGTGATGATGTGAGAGAGAGAGAGAGGCGTCACTGACTCGCCATGTCTCCCCCTACTCCCGATGGGTGAAGGCTCGAATTTGGATTTTGTGTTGCTTCGATCTTAATAAGCCAATAGAAGACCTTGATTAAAGATTGACCTTTAAAGTCCGATCATATGTTCATTCGATCTAATCAGCCAATGTTCCTTCAATCTTAGTAAGATTTTAAGTCCAATTTTGTGTTGCTTCGATCTTAGTAAGCCAATAGAAGACCTTGATTAACTTTGACCTTCAAAGTCTGATCCTATGTTACTTTGATCTTAGTAAGCCAATAGGAGGCCTTGATTAAGATTGACCTTCAAAGTCCGATCTTGAGTTGCATTGATCTTGGTAAGTCAATAGGAGGCCTTGATTAAGATTGACCCTTGAAGATACATGATCTTGTGTTGCTTCGATCTTTTTAGCTCAAGTTCGATCTTGTCATGCTGCTGCAAGCTTTTTAGCTCAACTTTGAACTTCTGAAGTCTGATCATCCTGTGCTACTTTGCATTTTAGGATTTATGTCCAAACTTTTTGGGAGGAAAGATGAATGATTGCAGATTACAAAAACTGAACAGAAAAAGTAGAAAAGAAATAGAATGAAGAAAAAAGGAGAAGAAGAAGAAGAAGAAGAAAACATTTGGATCCTAGTGTTCCACGCTATACATGCAACAGATGTGTATTTATTTCTTGGCTTTCGCTACGATGTTGCTTTCTGTCTCATTAAAATTTGTGTTGTTGTTGACGCTGCTGCTACTTTTGCTGCTCTTGTGACAACATAAGATCAAGCTCAATCTTGTCTGCCAGGCTCCATCTTTTAAGTCCACTTGAAAGATCGAAAAGCTCAAACTTTGCCCAGCTTCAGTTTGAACCCTAGTTAGGGCTCAGTGCTTTGTTTATCCTTTAGGGGGAAGAGCAGTGGACTCCTTTTCCTCACCCAACCAGCTATATTATATCTTATAGGACGGCAGAGCATGTGTCTGCCAGATATGTCTCCCACCCAAGGAGCCAATCTTGTGTCACCCAGTTCTTAGTAACGTACAGAAATCAGGTATGTGCTGGCACTCTGGGGCTCCAAGAACTTGGAAGGAATTTTACTTGAGGAAAAAAGTATTTGCTGGTGGCCTGCAGAAAGGATA
>JAXRKP010002374.1:0-25000 GCA_037039925.1 Doris montereyensis
CATGCTAGTATACTATCTGTTCTTATATTAAATTGTTAATAATCGGAACGATTTTGCATATTTTACAAAGATTTCTAGCAAACGATATGGAAGAGGACGAGGAAGAACTCAAGTATGAGATATTTCCATGGGCTCTGGGACAGACTTGGAGAAAAAGGTATAAGGACTTCATGAGGCTGAGAGACCTGATGTTTCGACGGATGGAATACAAGGCAATTATAAGTCGCAGATGTTGTGAAGAGGTGAGCCGAGATACCGGTACATTCTTTGCTTCTTACTAAACTTACTTACTTCATCAATCCCGTCACCCTTGGAGCAAAGGTCGCAAACAACCACCTTACTTTCATTTTCTGCTGTCTTGTGCAATCTTTTTCAGTTGTTTCTATGCTTGCCCTGTCTCAGTAATTTCACGTTTCAGGGCTCTTCTCCATGACTACCGGGGCCACCCCGTCTTTCCTTTGCTCTGTGGGTTCCATCTCAGGGCGTAACTGGTGGTACAATGACATTTGGTTGGTCTTTTCGCTAGCTAGTGCCCGAGCCACTTCCATTTTCTTCGTTAATTGTCATCCTCAATAGGTTGTTGATTACATTCTTATGCTTCAGATCAATGTAAAATATCTTTCTTTAATCAATTAACCTTCATAATACATATTTTCATTCCTAATGATGGTTAAAGACCTTGGGCTTTAGCACTGTGTACTGATTTAGCTATTCTATTGTCATTCATTCTATTAACATGCCCAAACCATCTCAATTGATTTACTTCTATTTTAGTTTTTATGCCATCTGCTTTGGTTTGATCTCTTATTGTTGTGTTTCTGATTTTGTCTCTTTTAGTTTTCCTACTACTCTTCTGAGATAATTCATTTCAGCTGCATGTACTCTACTGTATTCTCTACTGTCTAAGGTCCATATTTCGCTGCCATAGAGGAGAGTAGGACAATAAACTGGGTTTTATAGTGCCATTTTGGTTTTCGTTGACAATTCTTGTTTACCTACAAATGTCTTTCTTAGATGGTTATATATTGCACTTGTCTTTTGGATTCTCTGGCTGATTTCTTCTCTTAGTTTTCCCTCTTAGTTAATCATTACTCCTAGGTAATTGTAGCTGTGGACTTGTTCTAAATTCTCCTGCCCAATTTAAGATTTTGTGTTTTAACTTCCCAGTTACTAGCATTGTTTTTGGTTTTCTTTGCATTCATCCTCATTCCTCTTTTATTTAGTTCATTGTTCATAATGTTGATATTCGACGGAACGTAACTTTCTGATTTTCTAAACATAACTAAATCATCGGGAAATGAAAGCATTGATACATTTACTGGTTTGAGCCTCCACATACCTACATTCAGTTTCTTCATTTTTGCGGATGCCTTTACGACTGAATCCATAAATGTGATAAACAAAAGAGGACTTAGGGTACAACCCTGTCTTACTCCTATATCTACATCAAATCCTGTAGATATGTTTCCAACTACTCGCACTGCACATGTTGGTTTATTGTTAACACTTTTAATGGCTTCTATTAAATTTTGTTCTACATTGTGTTGTTTTAAGGAATGCCATAGTTCGTCTCTCCTCACAGTATCAAATGCCTTTTCTAAGTCTATAAAACACAGGTACAAGTCGTTTCTCTCAAGGAAATTTTCTATTATTTGTCTAATTGTAAATATGTGGTCTTGTTCACTTCTTCCTGGTCTAAATCCACTCTGATGTTCTTCAATCTGATCCTCTACTCTTTGCCTTAGTCTCATTTCCAGTATCCTGGCATACTTTTCCGTGTACGCTAAGTAGTGATATCCCTTTATAGTTTGAGCATTCCATAGTTGATCCTTTCTTTTGTATTGGTACTACCGTTCCCTTTCTCCTGTCGTCTGGCACCTGTTTGGACTTCCATGCTTGTTGGCATATTACATGTAGTAGTTTGTTTGCCTCTCTCCCTTGGTTTTAATCATTTCCGGATAAACTTGATCTGCTCCTGGGGCTTTTCCTGATTTCTTTTTTCTTATACGTCTTTTGGATTTCTTCCATTGATATCTTCACCTGTCTCCTCTGGATTACTTGTTACTCTTACTAGTTGATCTATACTCCTTGTTTCATAGGTTCTGGAGGGAGTATGTAATTGTTGAAAATACTTTCTCCTTGTTTCCATGATTTTACTGTATTCTTTCATTATTTCTCCTTTGGCATTCTTAATTTGTCGTATTGGGCATGCTTCGGTCTTTCTCATACTCTTCATTGCCCCACAGAACAGCTTTTGATTTCCTTGATAGCTTTCTTGAAGTCTTTGTCCAAACGTTTCCCATTGTTCATAGTTTTGCTTTCCTCACTTCCTCTTTGGCGATAGTTCTTTTTATTGACGTAATCTATGCTATCCTCTGGTCTCTTTGTTTGTAAATATTTCTTCCAGGCATCCTTCTTTTATTTTTATCTATGTCTTGACATTCTCATTCCACCATGCTGTTTTTTCCTATCTCCTTTAATTTACTTCCTTCCACAGACCTCTTCAGTACAACTGAGGAGTCTTTTCTTTATAAATTTGCCATTTTTCTTCTATTGTGCTATCATTCAGATCCATCTGCTTTCCACTGATAAATCTTTTTATCCTAGATTGGTATATCTGTTTTACTATTTGTTCTTCTATTTTGAGTTTGGTAGCTTTCTTCTCTTTCCTTTTCTGTTTGTTTTTTTCAGTCAGTAATCTCATTTTGGCAATCACTAGGTGATGACCACTATATATTTCTGCTCCTCTGTTTACTCTTGCATCCAATGTACTGTAAAGAAGGGAGCTGCTATTACTGCTAACTATTATGTAGTATATCATTGACTTTTGACACCTGTCTTCATTTACTCTTGTATATTTGTGGATATCTTTATGAGGAAGAAAGGTGTTTGCTATTTTTATGTTATTCTTTAGGCAGAAATCTATTAGTCTCTTTCCATTTGGAGAAGTTGTTGTCTCTCCTTCTTTACCTTTTACTCCTCCTGATATTTCTATATAGTTGCCTAGTCTATCGTTTAAATCTCCTAAAACTATTAGTTCCTGTTTGTGTTTAAGATTCTCTGCAGCTATTTGTAAATCGTTTTCGAAGGTATCTTTTCCTTCTTTAGTGGCGTCTTCGTTTGGTCCATAAGCTATTAATAATTTAATTTGTCTTCCTTGTGGTTTAATATTGACCTCTAATAGCCGTGGGCTTATAATTATTTTTTAGCTTTCTAGTAGCTTTTCATGCTTTTTTGTACTAGGAGACCAACTCCTACTTTAGATCTATCTTTGACATCTACTCCTGAGAAGATTAAAATATTATTTGGTCCTACATTTTCTATTCCTTGTCCTATTTTCTGTTTCTGTAATAGCTAAAGTGTCTACTTTAAATTTTTCCATTTCTTGAACTAATTCTAACTCCTTTCCATTTATTGCCCTAACATTCCATGTTCCAAAAATCACAGTCCGTGTTCATTTCCATTTTCGTCGTTGAAAGGTTAAGCCGGGTATATCATATTTATTTCTCTGCATCAATTAGGTTTTGGATAAGCAGGAGATTAGCCCACTGTACCCTAGGTAGATGGTGGGGCTGCCACCTTGAGGCCCCCTACCAGGCCTTGTTATTTTCTGTCAGAGTTAACTCCCTTAGCCTTTAGTCATTCAAGACTAGCCTGCAAGGCAGCAGGTTGTTATTTTATGTCAGGGTTAACTACCTTAGTCTTTGGTCAGCCAAGACAGACCTGCCAGGAGACTCGTGGAGGGTGGGATCATCTACTACCCGTACAGGTGCTTACCTGTCCACTGCCCGGAAATGTTATTTACACAGAGATTAATCTTACTCTTGGCAAATTTTGCACGCCAAATTTCACAACTATTGGATCTGTGTAACTGTAACTCAAACTGTATGTTATTTTCAACTTGGACCCCAAAACGTCATTTTGCGCACTTTTCAATTTTTCTCGACTAACAAAGCAAGGCACTGTTAAGTTGCGTAACTTGAATGCATCATGCTCAATCCTCGTTGTCAACGGTGATGAATTTTGGAGGCTTTGAAATTGTAGTTTCTAAGGTGGGAATATCAATTTGCCTTTAGTTTTAGTCCTCACAATCGTTTACCTTTGCAGTTGCAGCAGTTGAATCGCTATACCATGACAACAGCGAAATATCTTTTGTGTTGACTCTTATGCCAGAACACTCTTCTGTGCACGGTCACCTCATTCACCGGATTTGGATAGTTATGACTTTTTTTCTTAAGGTAACTTGAGGACCATCATTGCTACACAGTGAATTCCCAAACAATCGGCGACTTAAAAGTGTGTGTTCAGAAAACAATGGCTTTGATATTAATTATATGCGATCACGTGTGCAAAAATGTTATTGAACTCTTCAAAATCCGGCTCACCCTTGGTTTGCGTAGAAATGGTGGCTATTTTGAGAATGTCCTTTAAAATGATGTTTAAAACCATGTTCGTTGATTTTGTATTTGCATGTGAAATTAGGAATAGTTTTATTTGAATGAAATTGCATTTGTCGGGTCATTGTGTTCACTTTTAACGGCTTCACTAGTATGAGTTACGAAACAATAATGTTAATTGAAAACTGTGCGTTCATTGCCGATTGCCAGATTTGACACATTTTTTTCAAAGTTGATTAATTCCCTTTCTATTGAGTAAATAAATGTCAAAATTTGACCACAAAAAAAAACAAAATCAATTCCCAGTGTTTCAAGCCATGATCTTAGTTTTAAATCAGGACAAATTTTTCCGTTCAAATACAATTTCTTTAGCTTCCGTTCTTTTTGTGTGGTCACCCGGTACTATACTATCAGTACCGCCCGCCAATCATCTTTGAATATAGATGATCAATCAATCCAAATAAATGCAAAATGAAAGTGGTTAAAACATCAATTACCCTGGTACCGGTACAATGTCAGTGATCTAGTGGTTAGACTGTCGGACTTGGATCAGGAGGTCTTGAGTTCAAATCCTGGCAATGCTAAATCCGACGTCTTGTTTCTTGGAAAGACAAAGACACACATTTTTTTCACTTGACCTCCGTACAGATGGGTACATGTTACCAGCATCAGCCGGAAAGTAAGAACTCCCGAGGACCGGGTTCTATGTCATAAAGTTCGGGATTATATAGATAGTAATGACATCATGAACTATTCCGCTTCACGCTATTGAAACCTGGATAACCTCCGGCTCTAAGGCTGACAGCCTTGAAGAAGCTTCGCTTAGCTGCGAGTGAAAGGAATGGTTATCAAAATCAGTATAGATTGTATTATGGTATTGTATCTTAATAAGAGCATTTTGCCATTGGTTTACCTCCTGAAATGTGTCCTCTACTTCGCAACTTTTATTTGTAGATTATGGCTATAGAGCCAGAGCATAAGCTGTGGCAACGATGCCGTCCCACGCATCACAGCGGTGCTATAAGGACCTACGAGAGAGATTCTTTTGGCACCATCTACGGCCCTTTCAAATCTCCACCTGTCTGCCTGGAATGCGACCCTTCATCAGACGATAATAATAGGAACGATTCATCTCACTCTGTCAATGTCAGTGTTAGCCCCACCTGGAATATCTTTCCCGACCTGAAGCCTTTACAGGTTGAAGCAAACGAGGAAAACTTAGGTAAGTCATTCTGTTGTAAAAAAAATTAAAAAATCCAAAAAATTTCAGTTTTCACAAATGGCCTCAGTGGTTTTGAGAAAATTGAAAACAAAGGCCATATTTTTGCAATACTTGGATTCAATGTAGACCAACATCCAAAAGATGTACCGCCTAGACCATAATGACGTATGCCATTTTCGAGTGCCCAAGTTCAACTTAAACATTGAAGAAGAGAAATGAAAAAAAAAATGCTTAGGCTGTCATCGTTTGTTTACTATTACTTGGCGCATCTATTTCTTATTTAAAATGGGATCATCTGCTTTCGGAATGACATAGTGGATCAGTTTTAATTTGACCCATTTTCATTTGATTTGATTTGATTTGATTTTAATTTTACCCACATCCACGACTATTAACTAAGGTGATCTCGGGGGTTTTGGTAGGATTTGTTTGACTTTGCCAGGACCGCCTTGTAAAACAGCCATGGTATCTTTAACGTGCAAAATGAGAATGTTGTGATCTGCACACGGGGCCTCATTTTTTCATCATCCGTCTCCGATGCTAATTGGTGTCGATCCACCTACCTGGATCAGGGGTGAGGGAAGGGGGAATAAGTAGAGTTTACTCTAAATTACTCACCTCGAGAACATATGTCAGGGCGTGAACCCTCCACCTTATGGTTGAGAAGCCGACACATTGCCTCTGGACTACTTTGTCTCCTCAATCAATTTGGATCAAATTTGACTGCTATTCAGTGTTCAGTATTTGAAAAAGGATTTCTACAACCCTATTCCCACAACCTGCCTAGTAGTAGTAATAGTACTAGTAGCAGCAACAGCAACAGTAGTAGTAGTAGTAGTAGTAGTAGTAGTAGTAGTAGTAGTAGTAGTAGTAGTAGGTAAGTAGTAGTAGTAGTAGTAGTAGTAGTAGTGGTAGTAGTAGTAATAGTAGTAGTAGTAGTAGTAGTACTAGTGAGTAGTGATAGTAATAGGAGTGGTAGTAGTAGTAGTAGTAGTAAGTAGTAGTAGTAGTAGTAGTAGTAGTAGTAATGTAGTAAGTAGTGGTAGTGGTAGTAATGGTAGTGTAAGTAGTAGTAGTAGTAGTAGTAGTAGTAGTAGTAGTAGTGGTAGTCGTAAGTAGTAGTAGTAGTAGTAATAGTAGTAGTAGTAGTAGTAGTAGTAGTAGTAGTAGCAGTAGTAGTAGTAGTAGTAAGTAGTAGTAGTAGTAGTAGTAGTAGTAGTAGTAATAAGTTGTAGTAGTAGTAGCAGTAGTAGTGGTAAGTAGTAGTAGTAGAAGTAGTAGTAGTAGTAGTAGTAGTAGTAGTAGTAGTAGTAGTAAGTAGTAGTAGTAGTAGTAGTAGTAGTAGTAGTAGTAGTAGTAGTAGTAGTAGTAGTAGTAGTAGTAGTAAGAAGTAGTAGTAGTAAGTAGTAGTAGTATTAGAAGTAGTAGTAGTAGTAGCAGTAGTGGTAGTAGAAGTACTAGTGGTAGTGGGTAGTAGTAGTAGTTGTAGTAGTTGTAGTAGACAGGCTTTGTTTCGATTCATTGAAAGTTGCCTAAATCAACCATATGCGGTGATTTCAGGGTGGATTCAGGGGCAAGAGCAAAATGAAAGATATATGTCAAAACGTGAAAGGAAAGAAGTATTCAAGTAGGACCTATCACTATCAGCAGTGCCCACCAACACAGATAGATAGGCAGCCTGCATCAGTGTGTGTGTGGGGTTTTGGGGTTGAATTCATCTTGGGGAAAGTGTCGTCAATGACCTAGTGGTTAGTTGGCAGGTTGTCAGATTTGGGATGATGAGATCCTGGGGTCAAATTCTGGCTATGCTAGGTTCGATATTGTGTTCGTTGGGGAACGACACCAAACTTGCATTTCCCCACTTGACCCACGTGCAAATGGGCAATACTAACTAATTAAACTTATATAGCATCTGAGGAGCAAAGCCCTCAACAGACAAATGCTTTGTTAGTATCATTAATAATATGCCACTTGCAAGGCCTCTCAACAACTTAATGTGTTGAAGAGAATCAGTAGATATCTCTCAAAAATAAACAAGCTAGCTATATTTCATACATTTATTCTTTCTAACTCTAACTTTTGTCCTTTAGCATGGCACTTCTGTTCGAAATCAAATATAAGGAAATTAGAAAAAATTCAAGAACGAGCTCTTAGATTTATATACAATAACTATAGTAATACATGTGAAGGCCTCTTGGGGGTGGCACAAATTCCAACCCTGGAAGTGAAACAAATGCAACCTATGGCCATTGAAACGTTCAAAATTTTGCATAAATTATCGCCATCTTGCCTCCAAGATTTAATATTATTTGAAAATAGAAGGAATAATTTCAGATATACAAATGTAGTCAATATCCCTAAACCTAGAACCACTGCTTTTTGGAAAATAATCGTTAAATATGCTGCTGCAGTTCTGTGGAACAAATTTCCTAAACATTTAAGATTTGAAACAAATTTGAATCAATTTAAAAATCTTATTTCGATGTGGAATGGTAAAGATTGTCAGTGTGTCATTTGTTCTATATAAGTGTGTATCATATTTATTTCTTAACTGTAGATTTTTAAAGACTAGATTCTTAATCCCATCTTAGATAGCATTTTAGTAATACATGTATTTTCTATTGAAATGTTGGTGAAAAGTCCATAAGGGTTTATTAAGTTATTTCCCTTTGTGATATCTACATGTCTCTTTTTGTAATGATAATGTATAATGTTACTGACAATAAAGAAATTTTTGAATTTGAATTTGTATTTGAATTTGAATTTGATCTCGGGTTAAATTAAGAGGTAACAGCGAGATGAAAGATGAGTGAAATGGAAGAAGTATGACATACTAGCAGCACCTGCTCACCACCCACATGACAGACCAATGCAGCAGCAACAACAAAAGACACTCATGCATTACAAAAATGTGCCATTTTATAATTAAACCATTTCATATAAAGTTCAGTAAATTTCTCTAAAAGATAAGATAGATGGTAATTAGGATTGCATCTTTTACAAAACTAGACAAATAATAGAATGGTATTCTATTAAACAAACAAGTAAACATTTTTTATTTATTGCATTTTGCATACTTTAATATTGCATGAAATTGTCTTACAGTAAGGCATAAAATCAAATGATGCAAGAAATGTAACAAACAAACCGCATTACATATTATGTGCAAAGAAAAAAATGCATAATCTCATTTTATTTATCTGCAAGTCTGACTCACAATGATTCTATCTCTTTTTTTGTCTGTCTTTGAGTTAGTCTTTGAGTTATGTTCTCTGTCTGATTTACGATTATGTCTGTCTGTCTCTCAAAGCTTTGTTTAAGTTACAAGTAATAATTATATTTTGTAAGCAGATAAAGTTTGAAAGTTTTACATACATATGCACATATAGTCCACCTGTTCTTGCCTCACAATCAACATACAGTATTAATACCATGACTTAGATTCCTAGATTCACTGAATAGATCGGAAATGTCCCTGAAGCTTTCACACACTTGCATACAAAATATTTATCGTCATTGTAGATGAGTGATGAAACCTAATTCTCTATTTATCTCTACAGGTTGCGGTCAGGGCATGTGTTCCACATTGACAGACAACATATGGAACATAGTGGAAGAATGATCGACATAGTGAAGTTAATTTGTCTTCAAAAATTGCATGTCATATTGTCATAATATGGACATTCCAATTAATAAAACACTTACTTCATGTTTCCTCACTTCTTTTTGCTCACTTTTCATAATGACAGGACTTTTTGAACTACATTCAGCCCACCAATATGTTCAACATGATATGGCACCTGATAGTATCTGTTTGAGGTTTGTAATCTACAAAACAACAGATCATCTCGGGAGTGTCAAACTCTGATTAACTACACGGTTTTGTCCTCAGGCCCTTGTTGCAGAACACCATGACCCAAGATTCTTTATAGCCAATTTGCTATATAAGGCAAAAATAAAGATGTTTCCTTGCGAATGTGAAGACATTTCCTCCAAAGCAAATTCCACTGTAAAATAAGAATAAGATAAAAGCAAATTTCAGCACTTTAGATTTAAATGTAACATAAAAATAATGACGAGAATTGCTCCTATCTTTATCTTTATTTATTCAGGCGTAATAGGAAGGTAATGTGTGCTTCATTAGCAGACAAATAAAGATTTAAATAGATTCTTGTCAAATCTAAAGTATTAAGTTAATCAGATTCTCAATTAGACTCGAATCTCATTTCACTGTCAACCATTGTGCCAGTGGCAATTTGGTGTTATAAAGGGAATGGAATTACTGTATAATGAAAACATTTTGAGACAGTATTACAGGAAGGAGATAACAATGTCCATGTAAAATACAGGTAGATCTACAAGAACAGTCGAAAAATGGATCCTGAAAATACAATGTAGGCCCACTACATATGAAAAGGCTACTGTAGTAGTGATAGCAATAGCAGTAGGTAGGCCTGACAACACACTACACATGTGTCTGGGTTTCATAAGCCCAGGATTACATAGAGTGGGAGAGGAGTGGTGAATTGCTAGTGGGAATGTAAACATGACACACAGGGCACTGATGCTTGTGTGTCTTTGATTCCATGATCTTTGATCACGCCAAACTAGATTCTACCCTCTTGCATCACTTCGGTCGAAGGGGGTGGTAATGCATGCTGGTAGTATAACGAATTGTATTTACTAATAGTTATTAAAGAACATTAACGTCGCATCATTGACGGATGATGATATAATGAGTAGTAATGCATAATGTAAACAATTAAATAATTAAGATAAGTTAATATAAATATAGCAAAATAGTTTTAGGTATCAATTTAAATAGTAAAATAATTTTAGGCATAACACACTCAAACCTCGCTATACCACCTCTCATATAAACAACTGCCATTCTTGTTTACCGTCAGCTTTCCACCTTTGTATGGATAAGACAGTATACAAAAACAAGGAAATAACTCACTTAGCACCATCCAAGAATAATTTGGTGTTAACTTTCCTTAATAACGACATGTATTGTAGTAAAATACAATTTGTTGTATGGCCAGTGTGCATTACCACCCACTTCCCCGATGTGATGCATGGGTATAAATAATCTAGTTTGGCTTGGTCAAAGATCATGGAGTCCCCACAGCATCAGTGCCCTGTGAGTCAGGTTTCATTCTCATGCGCAATTTACCTCTCTCTCTCTCTACTACTACTACTATTACAACTAAATTCTACCAAAGCTTTTTTTCGCATGCAATGAGCCTGCATTGTATTTGTATGGCCAGACTATTGTCTTCAGGTATTTGAAGATCTACAGTTTAGATCAACATTAACAAATTATTATTTGTATCTTTGTTTTGATCTGTCATTAAATTTCATAATGTCACAAACATGTTCAATATTACCTTTAACCGTTACAGAGAAATGCAAGATTAGTGCCTTTTCTATCAATTATTAGTAATATTAGTCAAATATTGAATATTTTCCTTGTTGAGATACTGGCTGAGGGTGATTTCATTTTAACGACATTCCCTTTATAATGCCAAGGTACCACTGGCACAACAGATGGCAGCATTGCAAGGTTTCAGTGTAGTAAAATCATTTTTGGCGTAAATAATAAAATAAATAAATAATAGAATAATGGGAGATATAAGTAGAGTATGAAGACTAAACAGGAGGCCACTTACCATAAAATACCTCTTAGAATTTACGGTAGCGATGCTACAACTATACTGACTAGCCACCCATTAGGTCTAAGCATATGCGTGCAGAAAACAGCGCCACCACAACACCTACATTCACAACTAAGGTAATCTCAGGGGTTTTGGTAAGATTTAAACAAAAATTAAGAAAGATCAAAGCATGCCCGATATGACATATTAAGAATGCCAAAAAGAGAAATAATGAAAGAAGACAGCAAAATCATGGAAACATGGAGAAAGTTTTTCACCAATTACATAATCCCTCCAGAACGTATGAAACAAGGACTAAAGATCAATTAATAAGAGTACCAAGTAATCCAGAGGAGACAGCTGAAGATGTAGATATATCAATGGAAGAAATCCAAACAGCTATAAGAAAGATGAAATAAGGAAAAGCCCGAGGAGCAGATCAAGTTTATCCAGAAATGATTAAAAACCAAGGGAGAGAGGCAGAAAAACTACTACATGCAATATGCCAACAAGCTTGGAAGTCCAAACAGGTGCCAGACGACTGGAATAAGGGAACGGTAGTACCAATACATAAGAAAGGATCAACTAGAATGATCAACCTATAGAAGGATATCAATCACTACTTAGCGTTGCAGTTGCAGGAAAAGTATATGCCAGGATACTGGAAATGAGACTAAGGGAAGAGTAGAGGATCAGATTGTGGAGCATCAGAGTGGATTTAGACCAGGAAGAAGTGTACAAGACCACATATTTACAATTAGACAAATAATAGAAAAATTCCTTGAGAGAAACACTGACGTGTTTTATTGACTTAGAAAAGGCATTTGACACTGTGAGGAGGGATGAACTATTGCATTCCTTAAAATAACACAATGTAGAGCAAAATTAAATAGAAGCCATTAAAAGTGTTTACAATAAACCGACATGTGCAGTGAGAGTAGCTGGAAACATATCTGCAGAATTTGATGCAGATATAGGAGTAAGATAGGGTTGTGTCCTAAGTCCTCTTTTGTTTATCACATTTATGGATTCAGTCGCAAAGGCATCCTCAAAAATGAAGAAACTGAATGTAGGTATGTGGAGGCTCAAACCAGTAAATGTATCAATGCTTTCATTTGCTGATGATTTAGTTCTGTTTGGAAAATCAGAAAGTGACCTTCAATCGAATATCAACATTATGAACAATGAACTAAATAAAAGAGGAATGAGAGTAAATGCAAAGAAAACAAAACAATGCTAGTAACTAGGGAAGCTAAAACACAAAATCTTAAATTGGACAGGGAGTATTTAGAACAAGTTCAAAACTACAATTACCTAGGAATAATGATTAACTCAGAGGAAAACTAAGAAGAAATAAGCCAGAGAATCAAAAAGGCAAGTGCAATATATAACCATCTAGGAAAGGCATTTGTAGGTAAGCAAGAATTGTCAACAAAAACCAAAATGGCAGTATACAATATAGCTTATTGTCCTACTCTCCTCTATGGCAGTGAAACTTGGACTTTAGAAAGTAAAGAATACAGTAGAGTACAGGCAGCTGAAATGAAATACCTAAGAAGAGTGGTAGGGAAAACTAAACGAGACAAAATCAGAAACACAACAATAAGAGATCAAACCAAAGCAGATGGCATAAAAACTAAGATAGAAACAAATCAACTGAGATGGTTTGTGCATGTAAACAGAATGAATGACGATAGAATAGCTAAATCAATATACAGTGCTAAAGCCCAAGATAGAAGACCAAAAGGCAGACCTCGGAGAATGTCGAAAGAAGATATAAAAGAGGCATTGAAGCATAGAAATTTAACTTTTTTGGAAGGTAACACTTCAAACAGAAAATGCCAGGACAGGGCATCCTGGAGAAAGATCATCTCGGGCATCTGAACCCATACACTGAAAGGTACAATGGGAACTGATAAAGAAAGAAAGAAAGAAATTTTTTTTTTCCGGGGATCCCTGTAAACAGCCACGCCCACCTAATTATATAAAATAAAAATCTACGAACTGTGTCACATTTGAAAGTTGATTAACGGCAAACGAGCAGGAAAAGGACATCGAAACAAAAGGAAAGTCACTCATATTCATAAATGAATTCCGTAAATTTTTTATTGTAGACTTACTCAGTTACTGGGTATATCTTAATCAATGAAAAGATATACATAGTGGCCGAGGGTTTATGGTGGCTGCGGTATAGTGTTTTTACTCTAATAAACAAACTAAAAAAAAATAGATAAGTTTACATATAAATACCAAAATAATTTTATTCGATGCTATGACTAAAATACTGGAGGTGATCTGGAATCGATATCACATGTAAAATTGCCTAAGTGCATAACTGTAAATGTGAATGTCTCACTCTGTAATTTGTTTCCTTCATTGAAATTTACCACATCCACCATAAGCTGTGATCTCAAGGTGACTTAATAGGAAACAGCAAGAAAAAAGATGAGTGAAAGATAAGAAGTAGGATTTACCAGCAGCACTCGCCCGCTGCCCACTCACTCTGGGAAGACTCATTGACTGACATGAAACATAACACTGTACAGAATGAAAGTAGAGCTCTTCCTTCATAGAAATTAATTGAAATTAGTATTGTCATTTGCTGAATTGTGAAAAAAAGTGGTAAAAATCCTTAGATTGAGTGAACAAGATGGAATCCTAGACCTAGTGGTGAAAGTTAAGAGATGAAATAGTCTGCCATCCAACGCAGTGGATCCACTGTCTCACGACGCCCCCTTGTGATTTTGGGAGAGTAGACATTGCAATCGGAGTTCCTCCTATTTGAGACACATGTGTAACCAATGACCCCATATTTAAAAAATGTGGGCATGGCGTGTGTTGGCCTACCAACCTTTGCAACTCTAGCCAGAAAATAACAAGATTTTTTTTTTTTAAATGCATCCAGGGGTAAATTTGGGTCACAGAAGTCAAGTATGAAATCAAAAATAAATTTTGAGTAAAATTTTGCACCAAAACGTTTTAAGATTGAACCCATCCCCTGTACTATATTCAAATCTTGTGACGCATATGGTGGGTGAAAAACGGGAATAATTTTAGTGCTTCACTAAAATCAATACCCGGTGAGAGGGCAGGATTTGCTAGAGTGAACCAACCCCCCCCCCCCCCCCCCACCCCCCCCTTCCTCAAAACCTTCAAACCAACTATACCACTCAGAGGAAACAGGTAAACAAATTAAATCTGTTTTGCTTCATTTAATTTTACCCTGTACACCATAAGCGGTGAGCTCATGATGAATTCAGAGGACACAGCAACATAAAAGACATGTGAAATGAGTGAAAGGAAAAAAGTAGCCCCAGTGTGCCATTACCAATCGCCTGAAAACAGAACAGAAGACCAGACAAACTTCATGACGAATATCCTTGACCTGATTTCCCAGTTTGTTTGTTTCATTGAAACTTATCCCATCCATTATACACTGATTTCAGGGTGAGTTTCAGATGAAAGGCCAGAGAAAGAGTAAAAGACAAAAATAATCAAAAATAGCATAAACACTAGAACTAGTACTGGTACTACTACCTTCTTGTTTAGATCCCTTTGCCTTTGGCGTCCATGGGTGTCAGTCGGGAAAGCGTTTTCTGCCTTCAACTTGAGCATCTGCTTCAGCTGGTTAATACGCTTGTCGATACTTGACAGACTTTCACCCTGAAATGCAAAAATAAATAAATATACAAAATCACTTGTTGTTGCTGTTGTTATCAATCCAGAAACGTTAGGACATTTGTCCTTAGGTCCAATGCCATGTAATGCTATTTACTGATATTTTGCATCTGTTGCGGAGTTCCGCACAAGGTCTTCCATATATCAGGTTTTGAAGACGGTATGCAGGGTTTATCGAAAAGGCGGTGGGTCAGTTTCATCGGGGTAGTCACAAAGAGGGTACACTGGGGCTATGATGAAATCATTCAATCAAATGAAAATGTAATGACTGCATTTCCTCTCTATCTTTTTAGAGACACTCCCTCCTGACCCTTTCCCGCATATCTCCCATCCATCTCTAATGGCAACTCATCCACCATCTTTGCCTTCTTCAAAAGATAGCATCTACAAAATATATATGTCCAGGTCTTTGTTATTACTATATGATATCAACTCCTGCAACTGGAATTCATTTAACACTAGCACAGCTCAAAAGACCAAAAGGATTCAATGGCAATGTCTTTGGTATTAATTCAGAAAATAACCAGGATTATAAAACTTATAAAATCCAAAAGTGAAAGATCATTTAATCACTATTGTACTGTTTTAATGACAGTTTGTCGTTGAGCATTGGTTAGGCTGCTGGACTTGGGATCAGAAGATTCTGAGTTCAAATTCTAGCAAAGCCAGGACTGATGCTGTGTTCCTTAGGAAAGACATTTAACACGCATTTTCCTCACTCGACCCAGGTGCAAATGGGTACAAGCACTGGCTTGGGAGTCAAAACCTGTGTCCAACTAGTGTCCTGTCCAAGAGGTGATTATTATCGTCTCTTCCGCTTCATGATGTAGAAACCGGGATAAGCTCTGGCTCTATGGGTGGTTATGGCCTTGAAGGAATTTGACACAGACATGACAGTTGACACCATTAACTAGGATCACGGGACATCCCGTCCTTATTAAGACAAGATCATGTGAGACCTTGTACTGGAAGTCACCACACAGAACTAGACCCAACAATAGTCTCATATTTGCCTTTATTTCACTTCTAATTTTATCTAATAGTAGAGCTTCCCCTTCCAATCAGAGAGATGAAAGACAAGCAAAAAAGTATAGTTTTTATCTATTTTTCCGCCGTCTACCATATGTGGTAATCTCAGGGTGACCAAAGAGGAAACAGCAAGATGAAAATGAAAGATAAGTGAAAGTGTGAAAGGAAAGAAGTAGGACCTACCAGCGGCCCTTGCCAACTGCCCACTGTGAAAAAATGAAAGAAAAGAAGTAACACCTACAAAGAGCATGCACACTTACGGAATAATGTGATGGGAAGTAGAATTATGGTGAGATGCTCAAACAAAGAAAAGCTTACATCTCTCACTGAACACAAACCTTTTATTTTTATTAACTCACTTCCAACTTTCCACAGGTAATTTAAACATACCTGTGAGTATGATGTCTGCAATGTTCTGTTCTCTTCTTGATCTTCTCGTGTGACAGCAACTTGTCTGGATTGAGGAATCTGAAATTGGGAACGAATTTTGGTGTTAATATATTTTATTTTATTTTTCCCTCATCCACAACTAAGGTGATCTCGGGGGTTTTGGTAGGATTTTAAATTTTGCCCGGACAGCCCTGTAAACAGCCAGGGGATCTTTAACAATAACAAGCACAGGGTGTAAGTGATCTGCACAAAGAACCTACTTTTTATTGACCGTCTCTGATGGGACTTGGTGTCAACCCACCTACCTGGACCAGGTGGGGAGAGGGGGTCCTGAGTAGGGGTCCTGAGGAAGGCAATTTTACCACAAATGGGACAAAACTCATTTATTGCACTGGATTGGATGGAGTGGAGTGGGGGTCCTGGGATTGGGGGAAGAGGAAGGCAATTTTGCCACAAATGGGACAAAACTCGTTTATTACACTACTGGATGGAGCAAGTTCATTGCACTACTGGATGGAGCACTTGACATTGATACCATAACAAAGACTCAGTATCGATTCTTTCATTTTATACGATTTTTTCAGAAATGATACCAGCCTAACCTTCAACACATTGGTTGTACCATAAAAGGTGGAAATGTCTAAAGTATAACAAGTTGGTACTCATTTGAATTACCACAAAATCTCTCCCGCAAAATCTACTTTTGATGAATTATTGTCAATATTAGCTATGATCGGCCAAATATTACGGGAAAGATTCCCTGCGCCTGTTATAAGAAAAATGTCATCCCAACATGAGTATAAGTATAAGGGATCTGGAGCAGTTGAAATAATGTCGACATGAAGTAATTGATAGCCTCTTAAGATTGTATGATGTTTCAAAGTATTATATTATTCTTTTATAGGTTTACATGCGAAAAAACATTAAAATAACGGCAAAAAATTGTTAAAAATGCGATTTTTCTCAAAAAGTTACTTTTTGAGAGTGATATGCGATCTACATTTTTATTTATTGTCCATTGTCCCTAAAAAATGGTATATAACATCTATAATGCATTCTTTTTTTTACCCAGTAATGGTTTGCTCTTCAAATCTTTGCAAAACAAATTTTTTTTGTGATTAAATTTGCCCAAAAATTCATAAAATTAAAACGGTTTAATTTGTCAAAAAAAAAAAATTACTGGGTGCGGCTAGATATTGAACCTAAAAATGTGTGTGCAAAGCTATAGCCAAATTCGTTCATAACTGAAAAAGCCTATTTGAAATGAAGTTCATTTCGCAATGAAAATCAAGATGACGGCACTCCTATGGCAACCATGTGGTAAATTGAAACAAAAATCTCTTTCACTTTCACCTAACTTAGACATGCAGTACAAAATCTTTATATATCAAATCATTAAAAAAACCCATCTTCACCCTTCCAACAAGCAAATCATCACCTCAGAATTATAATATTGTCCTCCTAACTACCGTACACATAAACTCGTTTTGAGAGAAAGTTATGCAAAATATTATTATTGTGGGCTGTTCGAGAATCGATCGATGCTGGAGTGAGACAACGTCTTTGAACTTTTCTTTCGATATTGGCGCCTTTCATCCCCAGCCCTTTTCAGGCCTACTTCTATATCAAAAACTGAAAGATTGAATGTATTTGATGAGCAGATTTAGGAAGAAAGCTGTCAAGAATTCAAAAGCTGTTCAGGGGAGCAATAAAGATCATGAGAAAGACCAAAGCATGCCCAATACAACAAATTAAGAATGCCAAAGGAGAAATAATGAAAGGAGACAGTGAAATCATGGAAACGCGGAGGAAGTATTTTCAACAATTACATAATCTCTCCAGAACATATGAAACAAGGAGTACAGATCAATTAGTAAGAGTAACAGGTAATCCAGATGAGACAGCTGAAGATATAGATATATCAATAGAAGAACTCCAGTCAGCTATACTATAAGAAAAGAAAAATTAGGAAAGGCCCCAGGAGCAGATCAAGTTTATCCAGAAATGATTAAAAACCAAGGAGAGAGGCAAACAAACTACTACATGCAATATGTCAACAAGCATGGAAGTTAGAACTGGAAAAAGGGAAAGTTCAAGAAAGGATCAACTATGGAATGCTCAAACTATAGAGGGATATCATTAACTATCTCAGGAAAGGTGAAAACTGGAAAGAGAAGGAAAGTAGAGCATCAGATTGAAGAACATCAGAGTGGATTTTAGACCAGGAAGTAGTGTACAAGACCACAATTTACAATTAGACAAATAATAGAAATATTCCATGGGAGAAACATTGACTGTGTTTTATTGGCTCAGAAAAGGTATTTGACACTGTGAGGAGGGAGAACTATGGCATTCCTTAAAACAACACAATGTAGAGCAAAATTTAATAGAAGCTATAAAAACGTTTTTACATTAAACCAACATGTGCAGTGCAGGTATTTGGAAACGTATCTGAAGAATTTGATGAAAATATAGGAGTAAGACTGTATTCTTAATCCTCTTTTGTTTATCACATTTATGGATTCAGTTGCAAAGACATCCTCAACAATGAAGAAAATGAATGTAGGTATTTGGAAGCTCAAACCAGTAAATGTATCAATGCTTTATTTGCCGATGATTTAGTTCTGTTTGGAAAATCAGAAAGGGATCTCCAGTCGAATATCAACATGATGAATAATGAATAAAATAAAGAGGAATGAGAGTAAATGCAAAGAAAACCAAAACAATGCTAGTAACTAGGGAAGCTAAAACACAAAATCTTAAATTAGAAAGAATTTAGAACAAGTTCAAAGCTATAATTACCTAGGGGTAATGATTAACTCAGAGGGAAAACTAAGACTAGAAATCAGCCAGAGAATCAAAAAGGCAAGTGCAATATATAACCATCTAGGAAAATTTTAGGTAAACAAGAATTGTCAACAAAAACAAAAGCAGTATACAAGAATTGTCCTACTCTCCTCTATGGCAGTGAAACCTGGACCTTAGACAGTAGGGAATACAGTAGAGTAGGCAGCTGAAATGAAATATCTAAGAAGAGTAGTAGGGAAAACTAAGAGAGACAAAATCAGAAACACAACAATAAAAGATTAAACCAAAGCAGATAGCATAAAAACTAAGATAGAAATGAATCAACTGAGATGGTTTGTGCATGTTAACAGAATGAATAACAATAGAATAGCTAAATCAGTATTCAGTGCTAAAACTCAAGGTAAAAGAAAACGCTAAGAAAAAGAAAATTTAACATAAAAATTTTTTGGAAGGAAACAGAAAATGTCAGGACAGGGTAGCCTGGAGAAAGATCATTTTAGGCATCTAAACCCTTACACTGGAAGGTAGAATGGGAGCTGATAAAGAAAGAACATCAATAAAGTATTGTTTCTGAATAAGAAGTTAGATGTATAAAGCACATTATAAATGATTAATGATCATTTTTATCTCTTTATTGTTTATCGTTTGAATTACTTTTAAATTTCTATTTTTCTTTAAACTCACATGGATGTTTGAAAATTTACAATGATGTAATATAATATCGTTATCTATACAATGTAATGTCCTTTACCCTTTTATATTCATTTTAAATTCTTGCTTAAAGTTTTCCATTGATGTACATACTAAGAAATAATCATTAAATAGCGATATGAGAACGAAAAAAAACGAGTGAATGAGAAGATAACATGGCAATAATGTTTTCATTAAACTTTGATTTCACTTTTCTAAATAAACACAAAGAAAAATAATTCAACAAACCAAAATCCATGAAGAACATAATGTAAGGCAACTGAAGCCGTCCATTTGTCTCTTAATCAGCACCTTTCGCTAGCCCTAACTCTCCCCCCCCCCCACCCATCTTTTGCAGCACCCCCATCCCTTTCTTTGCACGCCAAACATTTTGAGAATAATTAGCCTAGCTAACTTTCAGTCCACACTACCCTGCCCTCTCCTTCTGCGACAATGACAGCAGTTTTTACTTGTCTCTCACGGGGTCTGTCTACTGTCTTCTGCTATCGCTGTTCTATTACTTGTTGATAGTGTTCATATTTGCCCGTCTGCGAGGCGTCTGTTGCATTCGTCAAAGCAGGTACTCGAATAGCAGCGAGACCAGAGAAGGCGGTAGTTGGTATCAACGAGTAATAGAACAGCGAGTCTTAACCACGCCAAACAAACTATGAGAAGATGAATTGTCAGTTAAATATCAAATTAAATTAATTCACGACACAGTAAGATAAACAAGCTTTCAGGAAAGCTTTTCTTCATCTTAGAATAACTCTTCTTTTTTTTTTTTATTAAAGGCTTGAAGGATGAAAGCCTTTTGATTTTAATATTATTAAACAGATTCTCCCTGCTGGTACTGTAGAATCCTATACATATCTATACTCTACTGCTGGTCACACCCACCTTCATTTTATCATCTTTTATTGAAGCTTAGCGCTATCAAGGTAGGAACGATAAGTTCAGTCACTTCCCCCATAATACAAAAGTACATAAAAACATAAAAACACCCATCAACAGTTTTGTTTCACAGAACGGTCTCTTTTAAAAACTGTGAAATGGGCGGTCCTCAGCATCAGCATTTGGTTAGTTAGAGTGATACATTTTCCTTCAACTTTTATTCAGTCTTGTTTCTTTTTTTCCTTTTCTCTTCTATGTTTGTTTTTAGCAGCTTATTCAAATATATAATATTTAGAAATAAAAACATTTTTTTTAAACCCAACCAAACAATAACAACAGTGACAAGTTCATTTAACAATAATTTATATTTAGACTGACACCGTTGTTGAAGTATTCTAGAGACAATCCTTCCAAAAACATGATCCTTTCTTCAAGCGCCTTGATTCTTTGAAAAGTGTTGTCACCTCCTGTAAATTACAAAATAAAGACAATTGTTTCAGTAATGAAAATAAAATAAAAATAAAAAAACCATTAACCCTCATATTTGACAAATTTCTTGTACAAAAAGGAACCAAATAAGTAAAGTTCATTCAATGCCCTAACGGTCCCTAGAGCCAGAGCTATATTGATTTCTATAGCTTGAAATGAAACAGGTGATAATAATTACCTCGTGGACAGATCACTAGTCTGACACAGGCTTTTACTCCCAAGTTCGTGTTTGTACCATTTGCACCTGGGTCGAGTGGGAAAGTGCATGCTAAATGTCTTTCCCAAGGAACAAAGCATCGGACCTAGCTTTGATCCCAAGTCCAGCAGCCTAACCACTCACCCACCAACGCCAAGTAAATTTAATGGTTAAATTCCCTCCACACCCCCCCAAAAAAAAACTCACCAATTTTCAAAGCAATTTCCCTTTAATTCAATAACACGGTACAAACATTTTCATCCCAAAATGAGATATTGATGATATAGATGAAAATTGAACGAAATGCGTTAATAATATCCCACCCATAGCCCAACTGTGACAAAGTTATTCAATGGCAGATATTATCCTTGGCTGTTTTTAACAGTTTGAATATTTGTTTACATTTTTCCATCCAAAACACCATGAACGTAGTCGATGATTCATTCGATGTTGTTTCTGTTCTGCTTTTGTTTATTCTTTGGGGGTGTCATGCACCGTTATTATACCACTACTACCACTCCTAGTATCCTCATGGCATTCATTATGATTGGGTCCATATTTGTCCAAATCACTGGCATAATCCACTTTTGAATCTGATTCATTAGCATCGGGTGCTTTGGTTTTTCATCTCCCAGAATAAACTTTGTAGAAAATGTAAATGATCAATAACCTTATAACAATGGAGCGCTAAGAGGAACAGTAGAGAAAAAGGGATATTTGAAAACGGAAGAAAAAGTAAAAAACAAAAAAATGTGTGTGTCGACAAATGTCAGATCTCTACCACTTACAATGCATTCGACGACCGTCGAGATTGGTCATGAAGTTGACATAGTGAAAATTCGATGATCGTTGAAAATGGGATGAACAATGTTAACTATCCATACCGTATCTCAGCTGTAAATGGGCCTCCATGTTTGAAAGCCGTTCTTCAATGGCTTCTCTCCTCTCCAGGTCTAAGGGCAGTCTTGTGGTGAGCGGCTTTCCATATTCTGTTGCCGACTGTTGTGTTTGGGGGCCATATGCATTGTCCACATGCTTCAGTGTGACGTGACTTTTTGGCCCTCTCTGCGGATATAAACAGCCTCCACTCTAGCGCAACTGTTGCTGGCATCTGACAGCAAGAATGCAAGGCAGACAAATTACAATAATTAATACAACTACAAACAAAACCACCCAAAATCAAAATCATGCAATCATGCAACCCCCCCCCCCTATTTACAACAAATTCATTAAGTAATCACCTGTACTGAAGGGGAGATGAATTCCCGAATATTTCGCTCATCAATTTCATTTCTTTTGTTCCTTATAAAAGCGTTGATTCTTCTATGAACCTGCATGGAGAGAAGCATAAAAAGACAAAAAAGGTATGGTTGAAATTTAAAAGCAGATCTATTTCAGGAAACCCAGTTTTTTATATTCGATTGTTCGGTCATATTTGCTTTCATAAGACTGCTCATACATCTAACACCCCTATTTGTTTGTCTGGGGTTAGTGACAGATCCCATGATTTTCATACAAGCAACTTATAGTAGGAACTGGTGAATTGTATTAAAGCGACACTGAGAGACCATATGGCCTTTATGTTGTTAACTAGGATCTCATGTGTTATATGTTGAGGGATACAAACTACAGTGAAACTATTCCATTCAAATGCTTTATAGGCAAATTTTGTACGATCGTGAAGGCATGAGAGGGACAAATTTCACTAAAGAGAACATCCGCATATTTTGTTCGTTGTCACCACTGGTGACCTCTTCCTGATGTCCACTCCTTTTTGCTCAGTAGCCTAGGTCTGATCTTATGCATGCACCTAGAAGACTATTTGGGTCCAATCGTTTGATTTTGCTTTTCTTGTCTTTTTTATGCATTAGGAGGCCTACTCCTGCTCTAGCACTATCTTTGACATCTACTTCTGAGAAGATTAAAGTATGATTTGGTCCTACATTTTCTATTCCTTGTCCTTTTTTCTTTGTTTCTGTAATAGCCAAAATAGCTACTTTGAATTTTTCCATTACTTAAGCTAATTCTAACTCCTTTCCATTAATTGCCCTCACATTCCATGTTCCAAAAATCACAGTCCGTTTTTTTTTCCAGTTGTCTTTCGAAAGTTCAAGCCGGGTATATCATTGTATATATTACTTTGAATCAAGTTGTTTTGGATAAGCAGGGGATTAGCCCACTGTACCCTAGGTAGATGGTGGGGCTGCCAACTTGAGGCCCCTAACGGGCCTTGTTATTTTCTGTCAGTGAAAAAAACTTCTTTAGCCTTTAGTCATTCAAGACCAGCCTGCAAGGCAGCAGGTTGTTATTTTATATCAGGGTTAACTCCCTTAGTCTTTGGTCAGTCAAGACCGGCCTGCAAGGCAACAGGGGTTTTTTCTTTCAGGGTTAACTCCCTTAGCCATTGGTCAACCAAGACCTACCTGCAAGACAGCAGGAGACTTGTGGGGGCGGGATCATCTACTCTCCGTACAGGTGCTTACCTGTCCACTGCCCGGAAAACAACAAACACTGACCCATTATTTAATGTTTGTAGATTGTGATAAAACAATCATATATTTATATATCTGTGATATAGAATCTCTAATATAATATAAGATTTTCTTTTACCTCCTCCTCATTGGCAGCTTTGATTTGAACCAAGTCTTGATTTTCTTCATGTTTCTCCAACACAGGACTGCTTGTTGTGGGCTCCTCCATCCCAGAGTGTGTAAAATGTCTTTTACAAATTTATATATCTATGGAAGTCGAGACACATTGACAGAACTCGGTACACAATGACAGAAATTATGCACCAGAAAAATTGTGCAACCCCCAAAAAAAAAAGATGTCATAATTTATTAAATATTAAGACATAATCTAGATGTGACAGATCATTGAAAATAAATTGCCTTCCAATTGTATTTTGACAAGGTATGAAATAAAAATATTTATATGAAGGGTTCCATAACAAAATGCCATATATCCAAATTTCTCGAAACAAAGAAAAGTAAAAAAAATGTGTTACTTATGTTCATGATTTATCAGATGAATGACTGTTATCTTAATTTATCACAGGGATAAAACGACTTAAATCATAACACATTGTACTTTTTTGTTTGCACACAATGTGACATACTACATTATATCCATCATCTGTCTTCTAAACAAAAAGCGATATATCCAGAAAATATGAAAGCAACACTATATTCCCCATAATAAAAAAACTCCAGAAAATGGAAAAGAAACATTGAATCAATCATCAAACACATTTATGATACTTTGGGTGATAAAAAAATGCAGAAGAAAAAAACTAACACAAAGAAAGTGTTCAAAACAACCAAGGAACATAATGTGAACAGCTGGTCTGTGGCTGGATTTTGGTCATTTGACAGGGTCTGTTTGGCTGAGAACGCATGTATTGCGTTTTGTGAAAAATAATAATTGGCGTATGTCACTTTTTGTAACGAAACGTCGAATTGTCAAGCTGACATGAATGTGATGCATATTGCGTTTTGTGAAAAAAGGAAACTGTTTATCAGTATCAGTAGAGATTTCAAAATGAAATATGACA
>JAXRKP010002374.1:30000-40000 GCA_037039925.1 Doris montereyensis
CCAATGACTTCGACAGCCTACCAGAACCTTCCAATGATCACCATATTCTTCCAATGATTTCGACAGCCTACCAGAACCTTCCAATCATCACCACATCCTTCCAATGACTTCGACAGCCTACCAGAACCTTCCATTACTTCCAATGATCACCACATCCTTCCAATGACTTCGACAGCCTACCAGAACCTTCCAATGATCACCACATCCTTCCAATGACTTCGACAGCCTACCAGAACCTTCCAATGATCACCACAACCTTCCAATGACTTCGACAGCATACCAGAACCTTCCAATGACTTCGATATCCTACCAAAACCTTCCAATTATCACCACATCCTTCCAATGACTTCGACAGCCTACCAGAACCTTCTAATGATCACCACAACCTTCCAATGACTTCGAGAGTCTACCAGAACCTTCCAATGATCACCACAACCTTCCAATGACTTCGAGAGCCTACCAGAACCTTCCAATGACCACAGCAGCATTCCAATGATCACCACATCCTTCCAATGACTTCGACAGCCTACCAGAACCTTCTAATGATCACCACATCCTTCCAATGACTTCGACAGCCTACCAGAACCTTCTAATGATCACCACATCCTCCAATGATTTCGACAGCCTACCAGAACCTTCCAATCATCACCACATCCTTCCAATGACCACAGCGGCCTTTCAATGATCACCACAACCTTCCAATGACTTCGACAGCCTACCAGAACCTTCCAATGACTTCGACAGCCTACCAAAACCTTCCAATGATCACCAAATCCTTCAAATGACTTCGACAGCCTACCAGAACCTTCCAATGATCACCACAAACTTCCAATGACCACAGCGGCCATTCAATGATCACCACAACCTTCCAATGACTTCGACACCCTACCAGAACCTTCCAATGACTTCGACAGCCTACCAAAACCTTCAATGATCACCACATCCTTCCAATGATTTCGATAGCCTCCCACTACTACCAAAACCTTCCAATGACCAGCACATCCTTCCAATGACTTCGACAGCCTACCAGAACCTTCCAATGATTTCGACAGCCTACTAGAACATTCTAATGACTTTGACAGCCTACCAGAACCTTACAATAACTTCGACAGTCTACCAGAAACTTCCAATGACTTCGACAGCCTTCCAAAACCTTCCAATGATCACCACAACCTTCCAATGACTTCGACAGCCTACCAGAATCTTCCAATGATCACCACAACCTTCCAATGACATCGACAGCCTACCAGAACCTTCCAATGATCACGACATCCTTCCAATGACTTCGACAGCCTACCAGAACCTTCCAATGATCACCACAACCTTCCAATGACTTCCAATGACAGCCTACCAGAATCTTCCAATGATCACCACAACCTTCCAATGACATCGACAGCCTACCAGAACCTTCCAATGATCACCACAACCTTCCAATGACTTCGACAGCCTACCAGAACCTTCCAATGATCACCACATCCTTCCAATGACTTCGACAGCCTTCCAGAATCTTCCAATGATCGACAAGCCTACCTAATGAACTTCCAATGACAGCCTATCATCCTTCCAATGACTTCGACAGCCTACCAGAACCTTCCAATGATCACCACATCCTTCCAATGACTTCGACAGCCTACCAGAACCTTCCAATGATCACCACAACCTTCCAATGACTTCGACAGCCTACCAGAACCTTCCAATGACTTCGACAGCCTACCAGAACCTTCCAATGACCACCACATCCTTCCAATGACTTGGACAGCCTACCAGAACCTTCCAATGATCACCACAACCTTTCAATGACTTTGACAAGCCTACTAGAACCTTTCAATGATCACCACATCCTTCCAATGACTTCGACAGCCTACCAGAACCTTCCAATGATCACCACAACCTTCCAATGACTTCGACAGCCTACCAGAACCTTCCAATGATCACCAGAACCTTTCAATGACTTGACAGCCTACCATAACCTTCCAATGACTACCACAGTATACCATAACCTTCCAATGGCTACCACAGTATACCATAACCTTCCATTGGCTGCCACAGTATACCATAACCTTCCAATGACTGCCACAGTATACCATAACCTTCCAATGACTGCCACAGTATACCAGAACCTTCCAATGACTGGCACAGTATACCATAACCTTCAATGACTACCACAGTATACCAGAACCTTCCAATGACTGACACAGTATACCAGAACCTTCCAATGACTGCCACAGTATACCAGAACCTTCCAATGACTGGCACAGTATACCCGAACCTTCAATGACTACCACAGTATACCATAACCTTCCAATGACTACCACAGTATACCATAACCTTCCAATGACTACCACAGTATACCATAACCTTCCAATGACTACCACAGTATACCAGAACCTTCCAATGATTGCCACAGTATACCATAACCTTCCAATGACTACCATAGTATACCATAACCTTCCAATGACTAGCACAGTATACAAGAACCTTCCAATGACTACCACAGTATACCATAACCTTCCAATGACTACCACAGTATACCGTAACCTTCCAATGACTACCACAGTATACCATAACCTTCCAATGACTACCACAGTATACCATAACCTTCCAATGACTACCACAGTATACCAGAACCTTCCAATGAATGGCACAGTATACCAGAACCTTCCAATGATCACCACATCCTTCA
This sequence comes from Doris montereyensis, assembly GCA_037039925.1. Classification (NCBI taxonomy): domain Eukaryota; kingdom Metazoa; phylum Mollusca; class Gastropoda; order Nudibranchia; family Dorididae; genus Doris; species Doris montereyensis. The sequence continues at coordinate 32,684 of JAXRKP010002374.1, forward strand.
AATGTCTTCGACAGCCTACCAGAACCTTCAATGATCACCACAACCTTCCAATGACCACAGTGGCCTTTCAATGATCACCACAACCTTCCAATGACTTCGACACCCTACCAGAACCTTCCAATGACTTCGACAGCCTACCAAAACCTTCCAATGATCACCACATCCTTCCAATGATTTCGATAGCCTACCACTACTACCAAAACCTTCCAATGACCAGCACATCCTTCCAATGACTTCGACAGCCTACCAGAACCTTCCAATGATTTCGACAGCCTACCAGAACATTCTAATGACTTCGACAGCCTACAGAACCTTACAATAACTTCGACAGTCTACCAGAAACTTCCAATGACTTCGACAGCCTTCCAGAACTTTCCAATGATCACCACAACCTTCCAATGACTTCGACAGCCTTCCAGAATCTTCCAATGATCACCACAACCTTGCAATGACTTCGACAGCCTACCAGGACCTTCCAATGACTTCGACAGCCTGCAGAACCTTCCAATGATCACCACATCCTTCCAATGACTTCGACAGCCTTCCAGAATCGTCCAATGATCACCACAACCTTCCAATGACTTCGACAGCCTACCAGAACCTTCCAATGACTTCTGACAGCCTACCAGAACCTTCCAATGATCACCACATCCTTCCAATGACTTCGACAGCCTACCAGAACCTTCCAATGATCACCACAACCTTCCAATGACTTCGACAGCCTACCAGAACCTTCCAATGACTTCGACAGCCTACCAGAACCTTCCAATGATCACCACATCCTTCCAATGACTTCGACAGCCTACTAGAACCTTCCAATGATCACCACAACCTTCCAATGACTTTGACAGCCTACTAGAACCTTCCAATTATCACCACATCCTTCCAATGACTTCGACAGCCTACCAGAACCTTCCAATGATCACCACAACCTTCCAATGACTTTGACAGCCTACCAGAACCTTCCAATGACTTCGACAGCCTACCATAACCTTCCAATGATCACCAGAACCTTTCAATGACTTCGACAGCCTACCAGAACCTTCCAATGACTGCCACAGTATACCATAACATTCCAATACCATAACATTCCAATGACTGCCACAGTATACCATAACCTTCCAATGACTACCACAGTATACCATAACCTTCCAATGACTGCCACAGTATACCATAACCTTCCAATGACTAACACAGTATACCATAACCTTCCAATGACTACCACAGTATACCAGAACCTACCAATGACTGCCACAGTATACCATAACCTTCCAATGACTACCACAGTATACCATAACCTTCTTCAATGACTGCCACAGTATACCATAACCTTCCAATGACTACCACAGTATACCACAACCTTCCAATGACTGCCACATTATACCATAACCTTCAATGACTAGAACCTTCTAATGACTACCATAAACTTCAATGACTGCCACAGTATACCAGAACCTTCCAATGACTACTACAGTATACCATAACCTTCCAATGACTACCACAGTATACCATAACCTTCCAATGACTACCACAGTATACCATAACCTTCCAATGACTACCACAGTATACCATAACCTTCCAATGACTACCACAGTATACCAGAACCTTCTAATGACTGCCATAGTATACCAGAACCTTCCAATGACTACCATAGTATACCATAACCTTCCAATGACTGCCATAGTATACCAGAACCTTCCAATGACTACCATAGTATACCAGAACCTTCCAATGACTACCATAGTATACCAGAACCTTCCAATGACTGCCACAGTATAACCTTCCCATGAACCTTCCAATGACTACCATAGTATACCATAACCTTCCAATGACTGCCATAGTATACCAGAACCTTCCAATGACTACCACAGTATACCATAACCTTCCAATGACTGCCACAGTATACCATAACCTTCCAATGACTGCCATAGTATACCATAACCTTCCATTGACTACCATAGTATACCATAACCTTCCAATGACTACCATAACCATAACATTCCAATGACTACCATAGTATACCATAACCTTCCAATGACTACCATAGTATACCAGAACCTTCCAATGACTACCACAGTATACCATAACCCTTTAATGACTACCACAGTATACCATAACCTTCCAATGACTACCATAGGCTGCCCTAACCTAGCATGACCACCACAGCCTGCCATAACCTTCCAATGACCACCACAGCCTACCAATGACTACTATAGCATAGGTAGCGTCGATGGCTAGTAGTTAGGTTGCCGGATATGGCCCCATGAGGTCCTGGGTTCAAAATCTAGCAAAGGTAGATCCTAACACACCAGCCAATAAAGTAATGGTGAAATATTTTCAGCGGTGAAATGTTCTCATCAAGAAGCAACGAAACCTAAAGGGAGACTAAAAACATATATGGTGTCCACATGGCCTGGTGTAGCAAGCTAAACACCATTGCAGACCTTTTGAGCATCTACCCCAGATTGCTAAAGATAGAACAGTGGAGATAACCTAGTCTCAAAACTATATAGGGCAGCCCAGGCAGAAGAGTAAGGAGACGACATTTCAGAGGACGGGTTATAGGTCAGGTAGGTCATAGACACTTATCAACACCTGGGGTGGAGTGGAGACAAACCTTGTTAAGTAAGCTTTTCCCAAGTACACAAGATCGGCCCTAGTGAAACAGGTTCAAACCCATAATCTTGCAGTCCAACTTGTCTTCATCAACAGACTGCTACACCTCTGATGCTGCTGCAGGACGTAGGTTCATGTATAAGGTGGAATTGTTGGACTATGCTATGCTGGTCATTGTAAATGTAAAAAACAACTGCTTAATAAAAACAAATATCAAACAAGATGAAAGCAATTGAGACAAACAAGCTGAAAACACAACTTCACTGAAATTTACCCCTCCACAATATGTGGTGATCTCAGGGTGAATTAAGAAGAAACCACAAGGTGAAAGATAAGTGCAAGATTAAGAAGGAAATGAAAGAAGCAGGACTTATGAGGAATGCCCATTGGCCCTCTGCACGTTTTCCCATGAAACAGACAAAAACAAAACTGAGAACAATGACAAAGAATATAGAAACAATAAGAGCCATTTTAATTTCTCTAACTTTAATGACCGGAACCATTACACAGTTATTTATACAGACAATAATGTGTAAACTGTCTTAAAGATTTCTCCCCCTTCCCCCCAAAAAATTGCAAGTCTTGCAGTCTAAAAACCTACTCTCACTTTTAAAAGTACAAAGGCACGTAGCAATCACTCATGAGTCTAATAACATTAATAACACTTACAGAGTAACACTTTAACAGTGAAATCTTAACACAGTTTTCAATAGTCTAATCGACTGGCACTTCACTAACATAAATCAGGACATCAACAACACCCCATCCCCCTCCGCCCCCCTGTAAATTTATCACAAAACGTCCAAACGAAATCAAATCAGTTTTTCTTCGAACTGAAATCAAACCATAATAAGAGTCAGCGATATGTTGGGACAGTAAGATAAATTATTGAGATATAAAAATCTTTTTGATAGTTGAAAGTTCAAAAAGTAATTCAATTCCAAATATTGCTAAAAGAAAAAAATAAATTCCACAATTTACTTTTAAAGAAAAAGATTTATTTTCTATAAGAGGGGGAGGGGCTTGGGGGGGTAGGCCTGGCGCTACTCGAGCCATGACTCAATATCAACGAATACAAGGCTTCAAGGTGCATTATTTGAATCCAACCACCACCTCGAGACCAGAGGTGATGAATACAAACTCCGTCTTGATACCAACCTTACTTTGCTTTTGACGAAACTGAGAGTGAGAGGTAATAACGCTATGTGTTAGATTAGCAGTGAGACATATCAGCAGACATGACAACCATGAGTCGGGGGTTTGAAATGAGGGTGGGTGGGTGGGTGGGGGTTGAAGTCGTCTTTCGCCGTTGACATATCTCTCATCCCCTGCCTCTTTGCAGGCCTACTTCCATATCGACCCCCATTCCCACTACACCCATTGCAGCATCCCCATCCCTTTGGAGCATGTGCTCAACTAACTTTCAGTTCACTCACTACCCCACCCTCTCCTTCTCCCATGGTAACAGCAGCTTATTACAATACATGTACTTCGACGGTCTCTCGCTGGACAGTCTTCTCTTATCGCGACGCAACATTTCAATCAGCAGGCGGATTGAAGTTACAATCAATTAGCATCACCATAAGAAATGTTATGGCAGGCACTGAACTTGTAGGTATGTACTTTATCTTAATTTTATGATACTCGTAAAATTATCAAAAGTGATTCTTCTTCTTCAGTTCAGTTTGCCAGCAAGGAGATCTTTCTCAACCACGTTTTTTATATTCTATTTTTCTGTATTCCCCAGATATTGATCTGATCTTTCTCTGATCCGTGATTCCTCATTGAACAAAAATTTTAATTTTCAGCTTATATTTACAAAAAGAATAAGGCAGGCTAACCTGCAATGATATTTATATAATATATTTCAACACAAAAACATGATGAGTAAAGAGAAAATTATTTATGAAAGAAAGAAAGAAAGAGAGAGAGAGAGAGAGAGAGAGAGAGAGAGAGAGAGAGAGAGAGAGAGAGAGAGAGAGAGAGAGAGAGAGAGAGAGAGAGAGAGAGAGAGAGAGAGAGAAAAGAGAGAGAAAGAGAGAGAGAGAGAGAGAGAGAGAGAGAGAGAGAGAGAGAGAGAGAGAGAGAGAGAGAGAGAGAGAGAGAGAGAGAGAGAGAGAGAGAGAGAGAGAGAGAGAGAGAGAGAGAGAGAGAGAGAGAGAGAGAGAGAGAGAGAGAAGAGAAAGAAGAGAGAGAGAGAAAGGAGAGAGGAGAGAGGAGCAATGCTATAAAAAAAAACAAGCATTCTGACAAAAAAAAACAATTTTATAACAATGAATGACAATGTAGATTCAAATATCCTGTGGGATACAATAATACCTATTTTCAAATGAATTTCTCTAGCTCACCCCAACTCTCAAAACAAAAATAAATAATGGAAAATATTTCACACATTGGAAACATCTGTGTTAATGTTAAACATTTTAAATAATGCTGATACTGATACAATGTTCTAAAGTCTTTTACTGTAGTAATCATAAAAATGTTGTAAAGCTTTCAAATTGGTGGTGGTCCATACTTTCATTTCCTCATGTCTTAAGACGCAAAGTGTCTAAAAAGATAAATATCATTAACAGCAAACAATGTAAACAAAATCTGCACATCTCATACATAGAGTTGTGTGTATATTTATTCTTCTCAAAGAATTAAAAAAAATAAAAAATTCATTATTTTTTCATTTTTTGAAATTTAAAATATTTAATACCTTTGAAGGTAACATCATAATTATCAATGAGATTTATAACATGTAAAGTCATAAAGAAAGAAAATATTGCCATAGCAGTTAACAGATGAATAGACGTTCAATGCCTCAAAAAGAAAAAAAGAAAAGAAAAGTACATTAGGCATTCAGGTATTATCGTACTAAAGGTACAATGGCTACCAGATTACAGGAAAATCAACCTCACACTAACACAAGTTTTGACAACTCACCACAAATGCTATGTTTTGGCTAGATTTCATAGAACAGTAGGCTAAAAAAAATTAAAAATGATGCTCATTTCATGGAGAGTCGAGATTGTATGGTTTGCTTACTTAAGATATAAAATACATTTCTTAAAAATACAAAAATTCTGTTTGACTCTAGAAATGAATTGGCTGCATTTCTGAATATTTACCCCCCGCCCTCATCCTCCCTAGAAAACAAAATCTCTGTAAAACTACCCCCTCCCTCCCTCCCCGCACACATATATTCAATTTGAACTACCAAAAAAGAAAACCTAATCTATTTATTATAACAACAAAAAGTGACAAAATTTTAAAAACTTTTGTTGAACACAGCGTTTAGAATTCGACCGTGTATGTGGTACAGGAAACAATTCACACACACACACTCACATCAACACACACACACATGCACACACACACACACACACACACATGATTGCACACGAAAGGGACAGAGAACCAGTGATGTGCAATAATGTGAAATTCTTCCTATAGTGAAGAGGGAAGTAAAAACTTATAGTATTATGATTTTAACGTTATCACCACTGTTTGGAAGGAATAGAAAGACATCAAGATGCTGAATCAAAATGAGTAAACAAGAGTTAGTAGTAGTAGTAGTAGTAGTAGTAGGAGGAATGAGGTCTTGGCAAAAATGCAAATATCAAAAGAAAAACAAGACGATAGATTTTACTACCAGCTCAGACAGCCCTGCTCTATAAGCTGTCACTGTCACTCAATTGAATTGTGTAATAAGCAAAGTCCTGCCCTGAGCACCCATTACTTTTACCATAAGAGAAATATGCTCAACAACCCCCCGCCCCCCCCCCTCATTCTTATTAAGGATCTGTTAACCCTACTCTCCTGTAAATTTTAAAGGCTAGTTTGTGCATGCTATATGTCACGTGTACGTAGAATTTACGGACTTATGACACGACTGTTTCAAAAGGTTTTTTAAGCGGTCTAAGGGACATAACTACATAAAACACTTGCATACGTTTGAATAACAATATTCCTTCAGAAGGTAAAGCTGTCAGTTTCTCTCCAGCACTGCTATATTTTGTCTCCTGGGCAGCAAAGGGGTCAATAATCTATTATAATACTATTTTGGAGTTTTAAATTTATAATCATGATCAGGTTCAGTCTTCAATAATTGTTGTGTCTCACAAAAACCTATGACCAAATTCCAGTTTGTCCCAAAGTTCACATGCATGTTGTCCTACTTACTCCTGATTTTCTTTCCAGCTAAGAACGTTACAACCTTTTGTTCTTCTTCTCAAAAGTAGTGGTTGGGTCAATATAATTCTAAGCCCACGATCACAGCTCACCCACCCTTCCTTAAATCCCTGTTGTTGACACTAGGGAGAAAAATGAAAGCAACTGCTGAATTGAATAAAGATTAAAAAACAAGAGTTGTTCTCATAACAACTGTGGAGAGGCAAAGGGTGACAAGACATCGCAACAATTTTTGCTTAAAAAGATCTCTTAGAAATCCAAGTTTTAAAATGGATGTCTAAACTGCAATGACTAAAGAAAACCCAAATGCTTTATAAAATGTAATACACTAGAGTGACATGATTGGCAACTATATGATTTTAGGTATGCATTAGTTTAACACAAAACAAAACCCGAAAACCTTGACAAAAGTTTTTAAAAAAAAGAAGAAAAGAAAAGAAAAAAGAAAAAGAAAAGAAGAAAACTGATGAGTAAAGCAAATCCTCCATGAGCATACAACACAATCAAAGCAACCATGGCAAT
>JAXRKP010002374.1:42500-54707 GCA_037039925.1 Doris montereyensis
CCTGGTATTTCCATACAAAAATCGTTTTGAGGAAGTTCACTCATCATCCTCAGGAAGGAAAGACGAAATTCTTCACATTCTGGAAGCTGTCGAAAAAGATGTAGGGAAAGTCAACACCCTCTAACGGTAGGAAGAGACTCACAGGCTCATAAAAAATGTCTAAATCAGACACAGGGAAATCTCCACGAGTAAATATTTCCCCTCACTACACGGATAAATATCACAACATCAAATGAAAAGAGTAAAATAAGGTTGTATGTATACATCAAAGCTCTGGGCTTCTTACTCAATGATCCCCAGAACAAAATGCTCCCAAATGCCTTCTCTCCTCGGCAGTCCATGTTGTCGGTCTCTGTGCCTCTGATCACGTAAGCAAATTACGAAAAGATTTTCCAAGTAACTACTTGGACACCCACTGAGAAAATTATTCAGTGCACATCTCCAGATTCAGCATGAGACGCTACGACAGCCAAATGAGTAACAACAACAAATAATTAGCCGAGAGAAAGAGAAAAAAAATATCATGTCCAAAGCTCACACAGAAATCTTCTTTTTCTTCTTTCTTTTTCATATACCTTTTATGAATTGATGAGATCCATAATGTGCGATGACACTGTCAACTACCCTTGGTATGGCAGGAAAACAGCTAGTGTCAAGATTCAAGTTGGTAAAAAGTAAAGTAAAGTAATCTCAATACCCAGAGTTGTGAGCGTACGAGAATCAGGAGTAAGTCATGATTTTTCTAGGCATGCCCAATGTGGTAGTTTGCCATTGCCTTCCACACGGCCTTTACTTTTGCTGAGTCTGAAGAGACCTAGCTATCCATTTCGCTGTTGGGTCGACAGAGGCCCAGAATAATTTGTTCAGACTGGGAAATAGTAGTAGTGGTGGTAGTAGTCGGACATCCTACCGACTGACCTACTGGCGCCTCTTTGCTGGTAACCTACCAAAAATGTCACGTCATGCAGGTATGAATGAGACAATATAACATGTATTATGTTCCTTCTTAAACTTGCTGTCTCTCTAAGCATATCTCAGCACAAAGATTTTTCTTTAATGGGAATTACAAAACAAACAAAAAAGAAAGAAAGAATAAAACTACTAATAAAATATTTATCTCTTAGAGAAAACGATTTTTTCTTCATTGGGATTAGAAAACAAAAAGTAAAAAAGGAAGAAAAGAATGGAAAACCTAAGAAAGATGAGTGATATATGGACATTAACATAATGTTTATTTCTAGCCTAGCCTTCACTGCTGCCAATTATAATAATTATCAAATACATAATATACTGTGTTAGGAAAGAGTCAAATCTTCCAAAAAATATCATCAATAGAAAAATAATGCCATTAGACAAATGGAAATTCTGCTTGTTTGTCGACAACAAATTTCTAACAATAAAAATCCTCCCCCCCCCTTTCCTTTCAAAAGGAAAAGGTGACCCACCTCCCTGTACCATCCTACTGTCATAGCAATCATAGCCACCAAAACTCAAACAACTCATCGTGACTTCGCCACAGTTATCCATCAAGGTCCTACCACATTCTACAAACAAAGGCAATATTATCCATCAAGGTCCTACCAGAATTCTACAAGAAAACTAACAAACAAAGGCAATAGTTATCCATCAAGATCCTACCACAATTCTGCCAAGAAAAAACTAACAAAGGCAATAGTTATCCATCAAGGTCCTACCACAATTTTACAAGAAAACAAACAAACAAAGGCAATAGTTATCCATCAAGGTCCTACCACAATTCTACAAACAAAGGCAATAGTTATCCATCAACATCCTACCACAATTCTACAAGAAAACTAACAAAGGCAATAGTTAATCATCAAGGTCCTACCACAATTTTACAAGAAAACTAACAAACAAAGGCAATAGTTATCCATCAAGGTCCTACCACATTTCTACAAACAAAGGCAATAGTTATCCATCAAGGTCCTACCACAATTCTACAAGAAAACAAATAAACAAAGGCAATAGTTATCCATCAAGGTCCTACCACAATTCTACAAGAAAACTAACATTCAAAGGCAATAGTTATCCATCAAGGTCCTACCACAATTCTACAAGAAAACTAACAAACAAAGGCAATAGTTATCCATCAAGGTCCTACCACAATTCTACAAGAAAACAAACAAACAAAGGCAATAGTTATCCATCAAGATCCTACCACAATTCTACAAGAAAACAAACAAACAACCTAACAAAACAAGGGAAATAGTTATCCATCAAGGTCCTAAGACAATTCACAAAAGAAACCCAAACAAACAACCCAACAACAAAAGCGGTCTCCACAGGGTAAACTTGTCATGGCAACCTCCCCAAAAGAACCCAAAACAAATAAACAACAGGAGACATAAGAAAATAATTTGATGCTTGAATGGTTTTATGAATAACTACTCCCATACATTAATACATGCTGATAATTAAAAATAGTAATCAGTTGAAAATAATCTAGGTAGGGATTAAGTGTGAATAGGCATTCAGCTGAAAAACAGCGAGACTCAATGAGACAAGAGGAAATAGAATGAGACAGTTTGAAACAGCTTTTTTTAAACAAATCAATGCATAGAAAACCATTGAAAAAACATGCAGATAACATGGATTTTCAGACAAAGCTTGGTGAGAGAACATTCCTTTCGGATGTTAAAAAAAAAGAAGAGAAGATAAAGAAAAGAAGGCAAGAGAAGAATTGAAGTCGACTAATGGCAGCCTAGAAATATTGCAAACATTAAAAGTTACATGTGCAGGTTACAGATTGAGCGGGACTTTTTAAACAACACCCATATCATGACATCAATGGGAACACTGGTGTGTGGGGAGGGGGGGGGGAGATAGCTGTTTGATTTGTTTGTCTTCCTATCATCACTTTATATGTATAACGTGTAGGATAAATTTTTACACCTTAAGATCGCTTTCCCATCATTCATTATCAATGCGGATGTGGACTGAAAAGTTTGATACAACTCATACCAGTGGTATCAAGCTCACAGCAAATTAAAATAATTAAATCAATAAAACAATAAAGCAATAGTTGATCATCATATTACGACACAACATCTCTGCCTGACAATCTGTGAAATCCGTTTTGAGTAACTTCTTTTTCTTTGACTGAAGTAACGGAACGTCAAAGGCTAGGCGATTGAAAAATTCACGGAGTGAACTCCAGTGAAGTGATCCAATCACATAGCAGCTTTCTGCTGGCCTTGGCCCCTGGAGTGTCCAGGAGCTTTCAGGAAAGCTCTGCCCCTTGAAAGCCGTGTGAACGAGATTGGGGCGTTGACCTCGCAGTCTCAGTAGTCCAAGATGGGATACTTAGACACTCAGACTGTCTGGAATGAAAAACAAACCAGGGAGAGGTCACGTCATTCATAGAAACAAACTGTTTGTACAAATGCTTCATTCTTCAGAAACAAGAATGGGCTTTTAAAGACAGAATAGACTAAAAAAGCCAGACAAACCTTAAAAATCTCCTATTCCAATTTGTAAGTTACCATGTTCATCAGACATTCTATTTGTAGGATTACCATGTTCATCAGACATTCATTTGTAAGTTACCGTATTCATCAGACATTCTATTTGTAAGTTATCCATGTTCATCAGACATTCTATTTGTAAATTATCTGTTCATCAGACATTCTATTTGTAAGTTATCATGTTCAGCAGACATTCTATTTGTTAAGTTATCATGTTCATCAGACATTCTATTTGTAAAGTTTACACCTGTTTCATCTGTTTTGGGGATTCTTGGGCCCCAGAGGAAGAGGTGCGTTGGACTTTGTAAGCCATGGATTTGCGGTCTTCCCCACAACAAATAACACAGGCTTCAAACCAGAGACACTGTCTCTTTACACCCAAACCACCGCTTAGGGGCAATCTGAAAACCACACAGGGGTTAAACATCACAAATAAAATACAAAGGATTTAAACGTACAAATGAAACCCCACATTATTAAACATACAAATAAAACACACAGATTAAAACGGACAAATAAAACAAATTAAACCGTTACAGAATAAAACAACACAGATTTAAACATACAAAATTAAAACAACACAGATCTCAAACAGTACTATAATAAAATACACAAGATTAAAACATACAAAATAAAACCCCACATATTAAAGCAATACAAATAAAAAAACACACAGATTAGACGGACAAATAAAAACATACAAAATAATAACAGAGATGATTAAACATACAAATAAAAACATCACAGATTAAACATACAAAAGTAAAACCACACACAGACTATTAAAAAACCATAACAATAAAAAAACGCACAGATTAAACATACAAATTAAAAACACACACATTAACAACATACAAATAAAAATACACCATATTAAACAATACAACAATAAAAACATCACAGATTGAGACAATACAAAAATAACAAACACACACAAAAAAGAAACCTTAAATAAAATACAGATTACAAATATAATAAAAACACAGATAAAAAACATCCCACCTTAATAAAATTGATACAGATTAAAACATACAGAATAAAAACACACACATTTAAAAAAAAACAATCAATGAAATAATAATAAGAAACAGCCAAAAAAACTGAGTGCAAGCAGTATACAGTTTCCAAAAACAGAAACATTCAAAAAAAGTATTAATTTTTTAAAAAAGTGGCCATTGATTATGGGAGCTCTTATAATTCCAAAATATTTGTATGAATGAATGAATTGTACATATGTGTCCTGGGTTTGATTATTGTAGGTTCAATCATTTTTGAAACTCCATGATTGTATTAAGATTTATGGGGCATTTAAAGGTCAAATGACCTATCTAGGCCTCTAGACACGATATGATTTAAGGATTCATGATTGATTATAAAATATACGAGGGAGATTCTCTAGCTCACTCGAGGAGTGTTCTCCATTAATCAATCAGTCCCCTTCATATTATAACCCAGGTTGTTCCCCCTCCTACCTTTCACTTTAGCACGGGCTGGACAGGGGGTTGCCAGGTTTCCCAGCTGTGCTGGCTTGTTCACGAGGTGGGGCCCCCTTTCCTCCAGACTGTTTCATGGTACCAGGGGTCGCTTCAGCTGTAGTGGCACATTGGTTTGTCAGGGGGCCTTGTTGGATGCCTCGCCAACGGGCCGATGCCTGCCGTCTATCATGTCCTCCTGAACGCCTCCAGATAAATTATGTTTTGGGCCTCCTGCACTTCAAAACAGCACCGTACTTTGGGGGCCCAAACTCACTTTCTCAGTGTGGCCAAAATAGGCTTGAAGGATTGATAATAGCGAGTACAAAAAAAAAAGATGAATTCACAGTCTGGGACCTCAACAAAAAAATAATAAAAAAAAGGCTCTCAAAAAGATTAGGGCACAGGGATAATACATATGATAGAGAGAGAGAAAGAGGAAAGAAGAGAGAGAGAGAAGAGAGGAGAAAAAGAGAGCGAGAGAGAGAGAGAGGAGAGAGAGAGAGAGAGGAGAGAAAGAGAGAGAGAGAGAGGAGAGAGGGAGAGGGAGGGAGGAGAGAGAGAGAGGAAGACGGGAGGAGAGAGGAGGAGGAGGAATAGGGAGGAGAGGGAGAGAGGAGAGAGCGGGAGAGAGAGAGAGGGAGAGAGAGAGAGAGAAAGAGAGAGAGAGAGAGAGAGAGAGCGAGGAGAAGAGAGAGGAGAGAGAAGAGGAGAGAGAGAGGAGAGAGAGAGAGAGGGCGAGGAGGAGGAAGGAGAGGAGAGAGAGAGAGAGAGAGAGGAGAGAGAGAGGAGAGAGACGAGAAGGAGAGGGAGAGAGAGAGAGGAGAGAGGAGAGGAGGAGAAGGAGAGGAGAGAGAGAGGAGAGAGAGAGGAGATGAGGAGAGAAAGAGAGGAGGAGAAGAGAGCGAGAGAGAGAGAGGAGAGGAGAAGGAGGAGGAAGAGACGAGAGAGACGGAGAGGAGGAGAGGTAGAGAGAAGGAGAGAGAAGGGAGAGAGAGAGAGAGGAGCAGAGAGAGAGAGAGGAGAGAGGAGAGCAGAGGAGAGAGAGAGAGGAGGAGAGAGAGAGAGAGAGAGAGAGAGAGAGAGAGAGAGAGAGAGAGAGAGAGAGAGTGAGAGAGAGAGAGAGAGACGAGAGAGGAGAGAGAGAGAGAGAGAGACAGAAGCGTGAGAGAGAGAAGAGACAGAGAGCAGGAGAGAGAGAGAGAAGAGGAGAGAGGAGAGGAGAGAGAGAGAGAGAGAGAGAGAGAGGAGGAGGGAGAGAGAGAGTGAGAGAGAGAGAGAGAGGAGAGAGAGAGAGAGAGAGAGATGAGAGAGAGAGAGCAGATGAGAGAGAGAGAGATGAGAGAGAGACAGAGACAGACCAGAACAGACAGACAGACAGAGAGGACAGAGACAGGACAGACAGTGGAAATTAGCATTATTTCCTTTCCATGACACCGCAGCAAAATGGCCTTTCTATCCACTGATGACCGTACCCTGGATTGACATCATTGGAGTAAATTGAACAGTGCCGATGTGGTTGGGGGGTAAATCTCAAGTCTTCCTGGCGTCCAAAACTGGGTATGTGGGGGCTACGTCAGAAGTCGGTCTGATCAACATTCCAGTCGCTACATCGCTAGAGTCGATTGACTGGAAAAGGCCTCCCCATGGACTCCACATCAGTCAGAAACCATGGGTTGGGGCAATGGTGCTTGGGCTGGCAATCTGGCAACATACAAATATTCATGAAGAGCAAGGTCAGTAATTGTAAAAAGAAAGGAGTAATATAGATCAGATGAAACTTATATATAGTTCTAGTATTAAAGGAGTCACTATTGAAGAATCTAGCAAAGAAACTGCAAACCCAGAGAGCAATGAAGAGGAGAATGGTACATATCAGACTCCCAAGGTAAGATCTCTTGCTTTGAAGTAAGAAAAAGAGCAGGGGTCACTGTCCTCAAACACTCACCACTCACTCAGACACAAATAGAAATGGGTGGGCCGTATAAACAATATATGGACAAAGAGATGTGCAGAGCGGCAGCCAAGAAAAGGAAATGAAAACCCAGGACTTCAGGACGACCACCAAGATGGCATGATGACATTAGAAAATACATGGGGCGCACAGTCAAAGCTCGAACCCACAAACTTTTGGTTGAGAGGCTGACACTTTGCTTCTGGACTACCGAGTCCCCCCATCAAGAAGGAAAAGCGGCTCATTGTGAAGGTTTCACTTCTAGATAAAGATGAATTTACAGTCTCAGCAAACGATTTGTAGGCTCATCAACTTTACATCATATCATATCCCCCCAGCAGGTCATTTTTATTCAAAGTTATTCTAAACTCCCTTGGAAGCATATGTACAGCATGCAGCCTGTCAGGGCAGTGTATGTTTTTTCTGCAGCTTTATATTTTTTCTTTCCTTCTTGCTTTCCTGTCAACCCACTGGCAATATGGGCAGCTAGGTCTACTCAGATTCAGTGAAAGCATGCCTAGAAATATCTGGACTCTTCTTCAGATAACCTACGCCCAACAGTGAGCATGGGGCATTCTTTACTTTAGTACTGTATTAAGCTGAAGGTTTTTTTTATTATCTTACATTTAACTTTAAACAGACATAGACTGTGCCTTCCAACAGGAAGCGAAGTATGAGTTCACGCATGATGACAAAGCTAATAAAATGAGTTAATACGATAAAATGGTTTCAGTTACTCTTAAGCGGAGGGTGGAAACCTGCTACAGATCAACATCACATCCCTGCATCCTACGGACATGGTTATAATATTCGTCACTTTGGCCCTCCAGCACTGGTGCAATTCTTACTTTAACTTTCATTCCTCTACAGCACTTGTTTGTACTTGTTATCACAACATAAAGCGATTTTTTGTTGGGATAACTCTATGTTTCGAGGAAAAGAAAAGAGGAGACAATCACCCTTGATGACGTGGTGGATGACATGCCGGACATGGGCGAATCCTGAGGCATATCAGGACCTGGTGTGCCTCGTTCTTTCTTCAAGACACACGGCTCTTCAGATGATGGGGGAGACAGATCTGAAATAGGCAAAAAGAATGGGTTTTAAAAATTTCAAAAATGAAATGACTACATTTTCTTTCTGTGGAAAAACATAAATGAGGAAATTTCATTTGTCTAAAGGAAAGCTATCCGTTTTCACTGCAGAGCTGTACTATATAACATCAGATAGAATTTTAAAAAATATTTCAAATATGAAGTGTTAGAAACCAGCCAACTGTATTGAGATGAACTCTATTAACTTGACTCAAATTTTACCACAGTGGACACAAGAGAAAAAGTTTATGACTGTCTATCATAAAAAAGAAAAAAGTAATCTTTATCGATAAATTAAGTAAAGCATAAAAATAGTTATTACTTTTAAAGGCTCCTATCCCCACAGCAAATCATTAGAAAAAAAAAGTTTAAAAAATCCAAAAAATAAAAAATCAACGTCAGAAAGTGGAAATTTTTAACACATTATTGTTAGCGCTATTGCTCCAGTGGCTCTTGGATATTAATCCTTTGGCTAAAAAAGCTATATTAAAGGAATTTACAAGTCATCTTCTGTACACAGAGGGTCTTTTCTATGGATAGCAAGGACAAAGAGGATGAGCAGTCGTACGCTGTTTAAATTTGTTTGACAATTCATGTGAACATGGGTGACTGTTTCACAGGGACAGGAACAAATCTTGCACATTGATGGGGGTGTTCAGGTTGTATTCTATTCAGATAGCAAATCAATCGAGTGCCATCACCTTAAATGGAAAACAGTGCCTTGATCTTTCTTTAGTGAGGGAAAATTGAACAAATACACACTTATCTCTAACGCTGTGACAAAAACTTCTGCCTATAACTGGGTACACATTCACACATGAGTCAAAGACGATGGCAGAATAAAAAATTTTCTTGAGGGTACAATGTATTGAAAAAAACCTGGACCAGTCAGAAATATTTGAACCAATGTAGTCATGATTGCAAACTAAAGAACACTACAGATTGTGCCAGAATGTCTGTCCAGTGTTGTCGCCATTACAAACTAACAACACTACAGATTATGCCAAAATATGCCACTATAAGGTGTGGCTAGATGCCTGATCAGTTGTGGCAAACCGACAGGAGAAAGGGATACTCTCTTCTCCAGCATTTGGGGCCAGGTACGTCAAGTCCTTGGGTTCATTGTTCAAATCTGATGATCAAAAAAACTAAATGAAGAAAATACCGACATCGTTTTCAAAACAAATGCAGCAACTGAAGAGCTGTCTTTCCCCCTTCATGTACTTACTTACTTACTTACTTGGGCCCATGATGGCATAGGTTATCGACGACAGCCCGCCATCGCACTCTGTTCTAGGCCAACTGCTGAATTCCTGTCCCGTTGGTCCCTGTTTTCCTCCATGTGAAACACTCTAAATGATGATGCAGTCTCCTTACCAGATAGACAATTTTATTCACATGGCGTAGGAAGCTTGTTTGGTAGTGTGCTCTCTTTTCATGACGAGAGCTCTACGGGGCTTTAATATCAGTTTGTGTCCTTATTCATGTCTTTCGGCCCATAGAGTAGGAACTCATCCCATTTTCTATGACCTCCTCCTTAACAGGACTCTACTCTGTTGCAGGTTTTACTTCCCAAAAGATCTTGGTGCCCTTTGTGCATCTAGGTCGAGCAGGCAAATACTCTCTTCTTAAATAAGCCAGTATTGCCAGGATTTGAATCCAGAACATCACGGACTCAAGTCTAGGGCCTAACCGATGGGCTACCAACACCGCTTCATGATAAAAAATTGTTTAATGTCCTAAATGAATTTACCACACGGTTTTACATCGTAATGATGGCACTAACGGCAGATTTAATGGCATTTATGTGTTACTCCAATAATCAGTACTCTCAAGTTGTGTGTGTGTGTGTGTTTCTGAAACGATGCGGCATGAGTGCGTATGCGTGTATACGTGCATGTGCATATGTATGTGTGTGTATGTACAGTTTGCGCATGTGTGTAAGTGTGCATTCACATAGTATGCTCAATTTTGTCGCATGTGTGTATGTGTGCATACAAACTTTTGTCATTATATGTGTGTTGACATGTGTGACGAGGAAAAGAAGAGGCGGGGCAACCTACACGTGATTTTTCCTTTCAGTTCTGGCGGCACAAAGTAAGCCTGCTCCATGTCCCTTGGTCTTGGGGAAAAGATGTTCTCAGTGCACATTTCCACTTTGGGCGGCACGCGATGCTGGGCAGGGGCACCAGCGCGGCTTGCTTCTGAACGTGGGATAGAATGGCATCTTTCTCTTCAACGCCGCTGTGGATCATACAGAAGGATAATGACATTAAATAATATTAAAAGCCCCAATAGGAACAAAGGCAATGATATCAAATAATATTAAAAAGCCCCAATAGGAACAAGACGAGATGAAAACGAGGGAGGAGACAAGAAAAATTATTCGGCTGCCATCACCTCGCCATGAAAAGAAAGTGCGATACCAACCAAGCTAAGTACGGCTCTGTAATTGTGGATCACACAGAGGGGAGAGATTTGTTTGGTCGCTTGTTTCATTGAAATTTACCCATAATCACCATATGCGGTGGGCCTCAAGTGAATTAAGGAAATAAGCAAGGTGAAGTGTAAGTAATGGAGTGAAATAAAGCAAGTGGGATCTATCAGCAGCAAGCAGCACCTGCCTATCTCACCCAAAAGATGATAACTGTCAGTGTCTTACACTGCTGTTCTATTACTAGTCACACCCCTTTTACTTTATCATTTTTTATGCTTTATCCAAGTAAGAACATGACAAATGAGGACATGATATAAATATCAAAAGACAGGCATGACAAATGGATTTATAGTCTGTATCCCCGCCAAAGATCAGGCTCACAGTCTGTGCATCATTTTATCCCCCGTCAGGCCATATCATATCATTAAAAATCCGTCTCAACTCCTAGAAAGCATACAGTAAGCAAGCAGCCTGTTAGGGCGCTTCATGTACTCACGCTCTGACAAGATCTTTCTCTACCTTTAGCTGGGTACTCATTCACACCCAAATCAAGTGAGGAAAGCAAAATGAAGTATTTTTCCTAAAGAGTGCAACGTGGTGAAAAAAAGCCCACATTGACCGCCATCAGGGTTTTGAACCAGTGCTGTCGCATTAAAAACTCACAACACTTCAGTAAGAAACAAAGGCGAGACAAGTACAAAGAAATATAAAAAGAAAATATCTGAGGGCACGAAACAGAATTGATCCCACCACCTCTGAGTAGACAACCATGACCTCGCCATGAAATTGTTTGTTACTTTGAAATTTACCCCCTTCATCGGTGAACGTGAATAAAGAGAAACAGCAAGATGAAAGATAAGTGAAAAAGAAGAAAAAAAAAAAAGGAAAGAAGTAGGATCTACCAGCAGCACCCACCAACTGCCCGCCCCGCCATGAAAAGAGAGCACACTATTAACAATGCTAACTACGTCAGCTGACATTTGCCAAGTTAAGGCAGTTCATCATTATGCTCTGTTACCCCTTGTGAGCTACAGGTCATTAACAGAGCTTTCCAGCTATCTTTTTTTTCCTTTTCTGCCAGTTCTCATCACCATGGGTTCTTTGGTCTTCCCCTCTTTCTGTGGCTCTGTGGATTTGATGTTAACGTCTCAAGTTGCTTCCCCCATGAGTGGAGAGTATAGAAAACCGCACATCAAAGCTCTTGTTTTGATAAAAAAAGTAACTTTCTTTGCCGTGGTAAGTATAAGAGTAGCTATCTCAGCGGGTTCTACTTGCTGAATACAACTGTTTGATCGATGAAAGACAGCAAAGGTACTAACCCGCTCCCCCATGGGTCCTCCAACTCCCCATCATTTGTATTTCACTAGGCGTTGAAACAATGAATGCCATGAAAATATTACATTCTTACAAGATTCTTAAAAGATAGTTCATGACATACATGCCTTGCAATTAATGATCATAATATCATCATTGAAAACTTTCAAACAACCAGATGTATATTTTTGTGCATAACCTGTCTCTTCATAGATCACACAGCTTACCTCAATACGTAATGAACACAAACCACAAATTGCGGTTTAGGGATACGGTTGTTGTTGATGACAGTTGCCTGCGTGACTACCCACACATAGCCGCCGTTGCGGGATAAGAACCGGTAAGAACTGGTTACTGCTTGTCCCTTGAAAATACTGGATGATGAGACAGATTAAAGAAAAGGAAATGAGTCCTGTATGTTTACAAAAGCGTTTGAAATTCATCGTTTGAG
>JAXRKP010002375.1:0-42500 GCA_037039925.1 Doris montereyensis
ACTGTTTCTTTTTGTAAGTGAAACGTGCGATTTCAAATTAGATTGTTTAATTAATTGGGGGTCATTTCAATAGTGTGATTAAGTCACAATTATGTCATTTAAAGAAAAATAACAAAAACCATGGACTCTGGCACTGTTCCCTTTAGAATTCAAGGTTCAAACGGCTGTAAACATGATTTATTTTCATCATATCATTTTTTCATACTTTCCAGGCAGCATGATATCCTTTTCTTCCCTAGGATTATCTGTCTGTCTCGTTTTTCACGAAAATGGACCCTTTCAATTGCTCTATTTATAGATCTATTTGTATCTTTTCTTTTTTCTTTACGTTTGTAAGTGGGATGCATAATCCATCAACGTTCAGAGATGAACAACATGGAAATATGAAACAAGGTTCTAATTTCGGTTTTTGACTTACCAACTAATCATAACATTTTATGTTATTACATATACCAAAACGTCGTTTCTGTATTAATATATCATGAAAACCAAGATGCCCATGCAATACAGTTTATTGAAAACTCTGAATACAAATCCGACACCACGAATATAATGTACCCCTCTCTCTCTCTCTCTCACACACACACACACACACACACAGAGGCATATATACATGTACTGTATCCCCCTCCCTACACACACACGAGGACAGCCTCAGTGGCCTTTGATTGAATTCGTTTTCCTCACTTCTGAATTTCTTCATTTCACTGGATCAATTACACCTGTATGGGAATTTGCAGCGATGACTTTGTGTGAATATATACAATGACAAGTGTGAATTGACCAATAGCAATGATACTGATACCCTTGAATTGTAACGGTGATAACTATGTGTAAAAATATAATGTGAACTTTGTGTGAAAATATACCAATGACATGTGTGTGAATTTGTAGCTGTATTTGTTCATTGAAATTCACCCCATCCGATAAATAGTCCGTATCCCGCACAAGTGAAGGCTCACCGACTGTACATCACCCCCCCCCCCCCCCCCCGCCCCCCCCCCCCCCCCACACCCAGCAGGCTATTATTTAATTCAATGTCCTTCTCAACTCCCGGTGGAGCATACAGTACACTAGCCTATCAGGCTTTTCCTACTTACACTTTGACAATATTTCTCTATCTATAGCTGATTACTTATACCCACCTGAGTCAAGTGAGGAAAGTAGAGTGAAGAACCTTTCCTAAGAGTACAACGTTGTGGGGGGGGGGGGGGAATTCCACCTGTGCCAGCCGTGGGGCTTGAACTTAAACCAGTGTCGTCATGATTACTAGCTCACATCACTATGGTTTAGTTACAACGCCTCAACCATTTCGGTGCTATAGATAGAGCAATGATATTAAATAAATCTCCAAATTTGAAGTTTTTAGAAAAATGGTTTATCAAGCTCTCTATGTTCTTGGGAGTTACCAAATGGTTGAACAATCAAAAGCTGTAGTAGTAGAATGGCCTCGCTTGCCTATACTGTGTTTTCTGACTTAAATGCTGGTCTTAAAAAATCTCAGTGTTGATAATGTGTGTTGTAATGTCTTTCCATGTGTATTGATCCTGTGCTAGTCTTCAAAGCAAGTGTGCCTTTTTTCTCTTTTCTTTTGTGCTGGTATGTTTGTGTTTTCTCCATTTGAGCTTCAGTGTTCCTGAGGTTGGGTGTTAGTACCGGTACATCTTGTGTAGTTTTGTAAGTCGTGGTTGAGTGTCGGCAATAATGTCGCTGTTCTTCCTCTGTACTCCATCTCTCGCTAATGTACGCATTCATTGTTGTTTGAGCTCTAAAAGTAGTCATCTTTTTTTTATTTGTGGGACATGCAACTATTTGTTACAACGTTTTTATTCTGCTTCCATCTTTTTCTTAGAAGAATAGTAATTAGTTTTAATATGCGAATCTAACTCCTGTACATGTACCAATAGTACCACTCACTAATATATATACATTTCTCATGTGTTTGAAAAGAAAAATGTATGTTATGTACATTGCTCACATTTTTACTATGAATGTATAATTATGCATTCTAAAGAAACTATTAAATAGATAAAATTGGCGCTATAGAAATGAATTATAATTATCATTCCACTGATTATCTAATTTCATTTTCATCCAATTGAAGTACACATGTTTGCTCCTCTCCCCCATATCAACCAGTGACATGCAGGGATCTCAGGGTGAATGTGAGACTGAGAGGACACTGCAGGGTGCAAGACATTGAAATTGAAGAAATAAAAGAAACAAGACCTACCAGTAATGCCCATGAATTTGTAGCAATGATATGTGCATGAATATGTGCATTTATTGCATGAATTTGTAGCAATAATATATGCATGAATATGTACATTTTATTGTACCTGAATTTGTAGCAATATGTGCATGAATATGTACATTTATTGTATGAATTTGTAGCAATATATGCATGAATATGTACATTTATTGTATGAATTTAGCAATATATGCATGAATATGTACATTTATTGTATGAATTTTGTAGCAATGATATGTGCATGAAGATGTACTACATTTATTGTATGAATTTTGTAGCAATGATATGTGCATGAAGATGTACAACATTTATTGTATGAATTTGTAGCCATGACCTGTGCATAGGATATCCGTGTGAACATGAAGAAATGACATCTGTCTGAATATATAGCAATAACAACTGTGTGAATATATAGCAATGGCCTCTGTGAATATATATATGCAATAACAACTGTGTGAATATATAGCAATGGCCTCTGTGTGAAATATGTAATAACATGTGTGAATATATAGCAATGGCCTCTGTGTGTATATATATAGAAATAACATGTGTGAATACATAGCGTTGACATTTTGTGTGTATATGTAGAAATGACATCAGTGTGGATCTGCAACAATTAATGTGTATGAATTTATAGCCAGTGTGAATTTGTAGCCATGAAATTTGTGTGAATATGTACCCATGACACATCTGTGAATATGCAGCCACAGTATACGTGTGAATTTGTAGCCATGTGTGGTTGACTGAAGAGCAGCTATCCCCCAAATAACATATTAGAAATGTGGAATGTCTTATATAATGCTTTCACACTGTATCTTATCACTCTTATGAAAATTCCTCTTTTAATGAAATTTTAAACCTCATAATCAGTTCACATTTTATTATGTTTCTACTATATTTTTCAATGTTCAAATGTATTTATTATTTAAGTTTGTAAAAGTATATGAAACTAAATAGGAAGTGAATGGTGCTATATCATCTTATATTATTATTATTATTATTAAATATTATTATTATTATTGCCTGCTAATAAAGAACTGATTTGCATAAATTGTTCAAGGGCAAATTTTGTTTCATTGAAATTTACTAATCCATATGCATTGATCTCACGGTGAATTAAAAGGAAATAGCAAGATCATAAGTGCTAAAACAGGAAAAAAACAAAAGGCAGAAAATGTTAGGACAGGATAGCCTATAGAAAGATCATTTAGGGCATCTAGACCCATACACCGGGGAAAGTAGAATGGGAACTGAGAAAGAAAGAAAGAAAGTACGATGAAGTGCAAGTAAAGAGTGAAAGAAAAGACATAAAGACCTACCAGCAGCAACCTCTGACTACTCACTCAAGAGCGAACAAACGGTCCTGTAACGTGCCGCTTGCAAAAGCTGTCATGTGGGCTGGCGCGATCCGCTCTGAAAACAGCGTCCAGGCGACTGATGATACCATTCATACTATATGATATGTAATTCAAATGTTAGAAAGAATCGTAACAGCCCCCAGTAACAACCCTTACCTACAAATCGTCTTGAATGAATTTTGTTATCATTATCTTCATGGAAATGTTCTCCTCCCCACTAAATGTAGTGATCTTAATCTTAGGGTGAATGAAAAGTCTGATTCCATTTGATTTACCCACATCCACAACTAAGGTGCTCTCAGAGTTTTTGGTAGAATTTAAATTTATTTTTTGGCACAGACTGCCTGTAAATAGCCAAAGGGATCTTGAACGTGCACAGAGTATTGTGATCTGCACCTGGGACCTCATTTTTATCGCCCATCTCCGTTGGGACTAGGTGTCAAACCACCTACCTGGACAAGGAGTAGATCATACTAAAAAAACATGAAAAATTTGTCAACCATTGGCGGGGTTTGAACCCTCGACCTTTGGGTGAAACCCTGCCCCCTGGTGACGACCCCATTCATACTATTTCAAATGTTAGAAGTAGCAACAGTCCCTGTAACAACCACCCATACCTACAGAATCGGCTTGAATGAGTTTTGCTATTATTATTTCATTGAAATGTTCCCTTCTAACTACTAAATGTAGTGATAGTGATCTTAGAGTGAACAGAAGGAGGCTCAATAAGATAAGATAAAAGACATGAGAAAGGTATTCACCATAAAAATGTTTTGAGCTAGACAATATAAAAATACTGCTTGATGAACTGGAAAGTAAAAACATGAGGCAAGTGTCACTGTTAGCCATTTGGCCCGCATTAAAACATAGTTGAATTTATATAAGGTGGACAAGCATTTTATACTGTGAACAAATTGCTTCTTTCCAAAGCTTGCTTAGGGCTATGATTTCCAACCACAAATGTTGTTTTGTTGTTGTTGTAACAAAAAGCTTGTGATGTCATTATAGCAAGTTTTGGTAGACATAGGAAAGGCTTGATAGGTCAACAAACATCATCATCATCATCATAATCTGAGGTAAGGCTTTCCCTTTCATTTGTATTTCAAATCACAAGTACATTCATCCTTTTGCACATCCATACAATATAGTTCCATGTTATAACTAGCCAGCTTTCTAATCTCTGCTTCCTACGTAAATAAGATTATGTAAAAGAAGTGAAGCAGAGAAAAGAAAAAAAAAACAAGAATAAAGCGAATGCCCAGTCAGTATTTCACTTTTGCAAAAAGTACAATTGATGTCCGAGTTATAAAAATTATGTGTAATTGATCTCACAAGAATTTACCCTGCCATCTAAAAAGTATTATAAGTGAACTAATGAACAAGAAAAAACATAAAAAAATAAAACAAATGATACAGTGAACTTGAATATATACAGAAAAAGCATTTCTAGCATACATTACAAGGTTGATGTTATAATTTGGCCGTAACACTTGGCAACAGAGACATATTAGGGTCATATGGTATTAGACATTTATATCAGCACTACACAGAGAGAAAAGTCACTGTTCCTGACTTTTCTAAATACCTGAATGACAAAGTAACCTGTTCCACGGTGCATAGCATTTAGTATTCATGGCAATATTTCTTACCTGCTGGTAACTGTAATACCAACTTAAAAGAGTAGAAATGTATTATGTAAAGATGGAGATGACATATGTATAAAGCACACAGGAATCCTAATGAACAACTGCTATCTGAAACGAGCGACAGAAACAGATGGAGGTAAATCATGAGATTCCCACTGATGTTGGGGGGAAAAAGCACCAAAAAAGCAGATTGGTGTATGAAACAAATATCCAGTAAAAAGCAAACCCATTAGGTATAATCTAAACTTAAATCTTCGTCTTTTGTTTAGCTCTTGGATGGTTTTTAAAATTTGTTTTTGGTTTTTCTTCTTTTTAGTGAGTACAAGCATGTGTAAATGAATAAATAACAGAATATGACATAGGAACTCTTTAAAAAAAAAGCGACTTAAATCAGCGTATTGGCAAGCTACTACCCTTTAAGCCTGAGTCATTTTTTGAGATATTTACACACACAAAAAAGTTATGTTGCTTAAGAATGAATTCCTTTAAGACTCTTTTATCATTATATATTTTTGCTTATTTCTGCATTTTAATCAGACTATAATGGAAGCAGTGGTGTGGTGGCAGAGCGTTTAGGCTGCCGGAATAGGGATCATGAGGTCCTGAGTTTGAATCCTAACAATGTTAGGGCTAATGTCTACACATTTTCCCCACTTTTACCCAGGTGCAAATGGGTGCAAGCACAAGCTTGGGAGTAAACCTAACAGAGTAGACTTAGCACCCTGGCCAGGAGGTGATTATTGTCACCTGTTCCTTCACACCACTGAGAAACCGGGATGAGCTTTGGCTCTATGGGCGTAACTGCCTTGAAGAACTTTACTACTACTATAATGGAAGTGAGGTCGACTGTGTAATCACGACAGGCTTTTTAAACCCGAGCTCCATGGATGCTATCAACCATTATAACTCACACGTACAGAATACACTAAGGGTGGATGTGGGCATAGTCTATAAACACATTAAGAAAATAACATCATGGACACTTAAGACATATTTTCAGTAATTACCAGCGATTTAAGAAACGTTCGTTATTTTCTCCAGTCCTGTGGAAGAACGACTGCGGGCTAGCGTGATGGGTTAATGAGTAAACAAATTTGAATCATCTGAGTATCCTCTATGATCTACTTATGTGTTAACCCACGTCTAACTTGGCCAAAATAATAGTCCCCCAACTCTGCCAGCGTTCAGTACTTCTCTGAGACCGTCCCTGCGGTCCACATGGAGAAGAGAGAGAGAGAGAGAGAGAGAGAGAGGGAGAGGGAGAGGGGGGAGGGAGGGGGGGGAGGGAGGGGAGAGAGGGAGAGGGAGAGAGAGAGAGAGAGAGAGAGAGAGAGAGAGAGAGAGAGAGAGAGAGAGAGAGAGAGAGAGAGAGAGAGAGAGAGAGAGAGAGAGAGAGAGAGAGAGAGAGAGAGAGAAAAACAAAATTATATATACATTAAGGAGGATTGTTTCCACGACACTCAAGTCCTTTAAATTACCGCAGCGGTAAAAACAACCTTCTGCAAGTGGCTGTTAGTAATAAAAGAGTTTGTAAAAAAGAAACAGTGCTGTATCACACAACTTTGTCTGCTAGACTGAAACTCCCCCCCTCCCCTTTCTATCCAGTGATCTCAAAGGTTGCTGATTAAGGTCTAATAGCTATAGACATGAAAACCAGATGCAAAGGAATGAAAGTAAAGGATGAGACCTTAATCAGCAACACCTGCATACCTTTCTCTTCCCCCCCCCTCCCCCCTAATTGTCATACAATGTTATAATGAAGCATGCATCATTTCAAAGTGAGTAAACACCTGACATCCATGAATATCGGTTGGAAAAAAAAAATGAGCATTATGTTAAAAAATCTCCTGTTGCTCTGATAAATGCCAGGCATACAAATTGCCAGAATCAAAGACAATAATAAAATGTAAACAGTTATCAAAATGATAGTGACACATAATCTATTGTCAATCACAAAAAAATGTTTCAAATGAACATAAACATGCCAATATCTTAGCGGCAACAAACGCATAACTCCACCTAGTGTAACGAGGATTTACAGAAACTGGTGCAGGTGCCTTACTTCAAACCCAAATCAAAGGGTTACCGAGACAAGAAAATCTAGTTGTGCAAAAATTGTATGCAAAAGTTGCAGAGTCTCCGTCAACCAAGCTTACATTGTTTCCTGGCTGTAATTTAAAACCCAGGGAGAATGACATGATTAAGCATAAAAAGCGTTGAGATGGTATCCAGAGCATTACATTAGAATTTAAGATATCTTGTGTGATAACTTCAAAGGAGGCGGTGAAATGGTAAAAGCCAAATTGTAGCGGAAAGACAAATATCAAAGGAGAGCAAGAGGAAACACTCGACCTGTGAATGAAAAAACAGGTGTTGTGGCGTGATTGGCAGTGTTGTGAATTTTTAACACAACGGCACTGGTTCAAAACCTAGGAGGGAGGGAGGGAGGGAGAGAGGGGGAAGGTGATACAACTGGATAGCAAGTCCCTGTAGAAAGTTGTGAGATGAGGACACTCTCATGTGTTGTTTGTAGACTCAAGACAAGACTCTCTCATGATTTACAGATAACAAGACCTACAGAGCTGACAAGTGACTTGTTACACAGTACCGGCGTTGTGTCCTTTGTTGAAGCTGAGAGGCTTGCCAGTAGTGAGCAAGTTTTGCAAACTAAGTACAGAAATTTACCCTACTCCATTAAAGCCTAGAAAAAACGTTTTAACCACTATTCGCATCTCTTCTTCAAGCCTCAAAAAATAAAATCCCGAAACAAGCAACAAATAGAAAACTCTTACAAAGAAATGCAAACCCGAGGAACACACACACTATTTTTTGTGCTCACGTGAACCTTGAGCGACTAACAAATGTTCGAACAGTTCACCCACATGTAGATTAGCACTCATTTAGCCAGAGACCTTGCAACGGGGCCTGGCATCATTAATGCTGGTTAGTACATTCAGCGTAATCCTAGTGACAAAATCTATGTTATCTACCTTGTGAGTGCCAACTGAGTGAAAGCTACCGAGAGCAAAATACATAAGTGGATGATGAGTGAAGAGAGCTGCCAACTAGTTAAAAAAAAAAGTTTTAAATCAAAGCTCTGAGAGAAAATTGTGAATGGATTCACAATCACTGATCTTGGATACACCAATCACTGATCTTGGATACACCAATCACTGATTGGAAGTGAAAAGGATTACCACAGCCCCCCCATCATCACAGGGAGATAATTCTTGTGATACCATATGAGTACAATTTCTTTGTGCCAAGTAAGTCTGCAGAATGACAAAAATAATAACATGAAATGGAATTCTCCCACCAACAAACTTCTATTATCGCTCTCACGTAGGGGAAGCAAATTGTATATTTTCTTTTTGTCGCCGGGGAAGAAAACAGTAAACAATAGGGTCAAACTCAAATTGCAAGTATAGAGCTATCAATTACTTCATAACAACGGTTGACAATGTTGTGGATGAGGGATTTAGCTGGAAGTGGAAAGGGAAGCAAGAAGACAAGACAGGGAGAATAAAAACTATGAAGGAGAAAAGCAGTAATAAGGGGGGTTTTCATAGCTGTGAAGAGAGGCAATGTAAAGACAGGGCAAAATGTACACAAGTAAGTATGGATAAACCCAATTCATTGCTAAAAAAAACATTAAAAAGATAAGAAACCAAAATCAACCAATAACAAAAATACAACAACATCATCCTCCCGAAACTCCAAAACCAAGAAAACAAAAAAACATTTTTAAAAGCGAGAAAAAGGGAGCCCCTTGCGAAAGGTAGAATGGGGACTGATAAAGAAAGAAAAGAAAGAAAGAAAGAAAGAAAAGAGGTAAAAACCATTCCTGGCCGTAGACATATTTGCAAAAATCCTGTACATTAAAATGGTAAAAGCAATGAATTAAAAACATGTCCAACTCCTTCTTATCTGCTGCAGTACAAGAGTCAAGAATCACAGACAATTCTACATTTTCAAACAAATGTACAGACACATTGATATTATGAACCACCTCACAGACACAGACACACACATACATCCACACACACACACACAAATGTACTCAAACATACTCAATGTGATGGTAAATAAAAAGAAAAAAAGAAAAAAAAAAGAAAAAAAAAGTCTATATGAGAAGAGAGGAAAAATGCCTCTAATGGTCCACCACCGTTTTCAATAAAGATCGATGCTTGTCTCCACTCTCATCTGTGGGAGCAAACAAAAGAATGAAAAGAAGATTAGGAATTAATTAGAGAGCTTGGTCAACATTCTCTTACAGGCTTTAAACAGTCAAAATATGATACAAGGACATACTCACTGACAAGATAATTATTGTTTAAAAATGTTTTAAAACTAACTTGTCAGACTATTTTTAAAACCAAACTCTATTTCTATTTTTGCTATGTTTTATTCTCCATTCTCTTTTTCAGTGACTAGATTACTAAAAACCCTAAAGGCCCGTTCATGAGCGAATCTTGCATATAATTTTTTATGCAGTTAGCAGCTGTCCAGGAGAAACAAGGAAAGATAGATTCGATGTTACAAGCAAGGGGGTTCAGTTTGCCCTCCTGAAAGCTCAGCTCAATGAGCTTTTCATATTTCCCATTGTAAATTTCATGTTCTTTTTTGACATCCTGAAACTGACATAATACGGCTGACAATGATGAACAATCGAAAGTGACACTGAGGCAAATTTACCTACATGATTGAGGATATGCATCATTGTGTGGTTTTTTTTGCCCTTGTCCTGGGCATGGCATCGGATAAATAACAAAAAAATAAACACACTAAATTTGTTATTTACACAATGAAAACATTTGTGCGTACATCTTTGCTAATCGAGGGGCACCAAAAACAAATCTGGTGTTATTTTCAATAGTGAGAAAAAGATATTAAAAATCCAGTGATTTTAACCCTGGCAGAGACGAATCAGTCACCTCTTTGTCCTCTTGTGTTCATTCCGACAGTAGGATTGATGACTATGTATGTTGCGTCTTCTTGATAAAAAATTTTCGAGCAGCGTATGTGAAAAGAATGTGGCAGATACACAGCAGTGTGTGTCATCATGGAAACACATAGAAGAAATAACCAAATCAAGCTTTTGAAAAACGTGCATATTGGATACGCTATGTATCACGTATCGAACGCTTCATGGAAACAGACCTTAACTGTACATGAATCCACACGCATAAGCAGATAACTCACCTTTCATTCCCTCCACTACAAACCTGGTCAGGTCCTGTGTATTCTGTATGACCTGCGGGAAATAGAAAGATGTAGCAGTTGGGAAACTTTGACACGCCAAGATTGAGTTAGAAATGACATAATTTATAAATAAAATAAAGATCGCAGATTTAAATACAAAACAAAGCAGTATACTCCCCACCAGCCCCCAAAAATTTTTTTAGATATTTTTAAAATTTTGAGGAAAGCTCTATGCTATCAAAATGTCATATTTCAAATTTGACATAAGGACATGCAGAGTAAAAAAACCCACGAAACAATATAACATTTACTTACCCCTACCCTTACCTCTCCCCCAACACAAATCTCTTCTCTCCTTGCCCCTGTCTCTCTGTTTGTCTCAGTTTCTCTGTTTTGTTTTTCTTTATTTCTGTTCATTATGCAGTTGACTTTAATTTTTTTTTCTAGTTTTTTGTTTTGTTTGTTTTTATTTGACATTCTTTAATTTGATGACAGAAAGTAAAGGGAGGTGTGAAATGTAAACATTTATTCATGTACAGAGAAACCTTTAAAAAGTATTTTTTTAAAATGTATTCCATACATCAGGCATGTAGCCTGACCCTCTGGAATCAAGAGACAGAGGGTACAGAAATAAACAGATACGTAACTTTAAATATGGAGTGAGGGATGAAATTCAAGTTCCAGTTGCCCAGACACTTACCTCATCGGTCAGAAGAATATGGTTGTGGCCCCTGCATATATATATCCCTATTTGTTGTGTTTGGATGCCAAACAAAGATGACAATTTCACCTTGAACTCTTCCAGATTCAGTGAATCCAAGTACACTGCATGATAAACTGATGATAGAAAATCAATAACAATGGAATCAAGGTGAGGTAGATAAAGTGACAAAAAAAATCACACTCAAGCTTCATTTGAAATTCATGGGTCTATGGATTTCTTTCCAGATCAAGATCCTGAGGGCAATTTATTTAGTTTGAAGAGATACACAATTTCAAGCTTCATAAACAAAGTTCAGTATGGCGAAATTAGAGAAACATATTGTGAAAGTCATGTTTGAAAGTTTAATTGCCATGGAAACTGCCGCCATCTTGAATTTCTCATGCAAAACTAGGTCAATTTTGACAATTTTCAAAAACTAAGTAGTCCTACAGTTTTTTATTTTAGAGGTTTATAATTTTGCACATAAAAACTTCCAATCAATATCCTGAATCTCTCGTATCGTCTTTTGATATCTTGTATATTTTTAAAAAAAAATACAAATTTTCAAAAATTGAGGCTTGAAGAAACTGATTTCTCTCAAATTTCCAACAAAAATTATGAATTTCTCAGAAAGTACAGAAGATATCGAAAATCCCAAAATGAAAGCAGCTAGATGTATGCCAGATTTCAAGCGAGACTGTTGAAAATTGTAGGACTACTTAGCAAAAAAACATTTTTAAAAAGTCAATTATGAAAATCGTATCTAAAACTCTTTATTTGAATGTTTTTCACATAAAAAAATAGAACTGAGTAGGATAATACTTTAAAACATCATAAAACCATGAAAGGCTCTCAACTTCTACTTATCGACCCTGTTTCCAACTGTCCCGGCTCCCTTATACTCCATTTTGGACAGCATCTTTCGATAACTGGTGTGCGGAATATTATTTCTTTCTTTATCAGCTCCCATTCTACCTTCCGGTGTATGGGTTTTAGATGCCCGAAATGATCTTTCTCCAGGCTGCCCTGTCCTGACATTTTTTGTTTCCTTCCAAAAAAGTTAAAAGTTCTTTGCGCTAATGCCTCTTTTATATATTCTTCCCACTTTCTCAGGAGGTCTGCCTTTTTGGTCTTTTACCTTGAGTTTTGCACTATATACTGATTTAGCTATTCTATTGTTATTCATTCTGTTAACATGCCCAAACCATCTCAGTTGATTCATTTCTATCTTAGTTTTTATGCTATCTGCTTTTAGTTTTCCCTACTACTCTTCTTAGATATTTCATTTCGGCTGCCTGTACTCTATTGTATTTCTGTCTAAGGTCAGGTTTTACTGCCATAAAGGGAGAGTAGGACAATAAACTATGTTCTATACTGGCGCGGAATATGCCATGTTTTCCTGTGGAGTTTAAGGCATTATTGAATAAATATTGTCATATGTACATTTTTTTGATAGGTTACTGTGTTGATTAAAATGAGTACCCTTGATATACTTTGGACAAAATTGCTGGCTTTACAGTTCAAACCCTATGTTGAAAGTTAAGTCGGTATCGTATCTTTAAAAAAAGAAAAATCAAAGAATCAATACTAAGCTGATTTTATCTGGTACCAATGTGAAGGGAATGAACTGCTGCGTCCAATACAACAAACTAAATTTGTCCGATTTTTATTAAAAACGGCCCATTCCAACCCGTAAAGCACAACAAAGGGGTGTATCACACCAATAATAAATAACACATTATCCTTCCTGCGGCCTTTGCTGATGCCATTCCATATTTGACCCATCCTTTGAACTTGAATTCAAACACTTGAACACAAACCCCAGTTTCATCCCACCTCATAAGAGATGACTGATTGATTGATTGAAATGTATCTCGCCCCCCATATGTGGTGATCTCAGGCTCCCAGAAGAAGATAGACAATAAAAGTTTTGAGCAAATAAAAAACAAACGCTACTGGACTCTGGTTCCTGACAGATGTAAATGGTTAGCCTTGGCCTTTCCATGTGTGTCTGGAACAAAAAGAAAGTAAGGATAGATGAAAACAGCTTTGTCAAAAATTTTGTCATGTTTAATACATAAAATAACTGAACGGCATTCCTTAAGCTCTTCTTTTATAGTGGTTCTGCAGTCCCCCACAGTCTTCCCTGCAGCCACATTTTCCCTATTCACAGAAAAAGGTTGTGTAAATTTCTAGATACACAGTTTCAAACTTAAGTTTTATCTCTAATGTTGCAACAAACCAAAGGGAATAATGTTAATTTTAATGATATTCGTAGGAACAATGGCAGTATTTGCTGACAAACTGTAGAACATTTTAATTTGTTGTATGAAAAACTCTGGCACTTTGGCAAGTTAAAAGATCACTGTCATCTCATTTTTGACATAACACCAAAAGATAAAAACATTGTATTAAATAGCTTAGTATCAAATACTTTTATGCGAGGTTTAATCAGTATATCATATCATATCGCGTCAAAGGTCATATAGGTCATTTGACCTCTATCTCAATACAATTATGTAGTTTTAAAAATGATTGAACATAATACAGTAATCAATAAGAATAATGCACATCCATTCATCATAAAAATATTGTAAATTATAGAGCTCCTTGTCAATGGCTTTTTAAAAGATTTGATACTTTTTTAATTTTTTGCTCTAAACTGTAAATTATTCCATGTTTTGACTGTTCCCTATAAAAAAAAATTATGTCTCACAGAAGTAGAAACTTCTTGTAATATAAATCTTGTCTTTTATCTCCCCACGTAAAAAAAAAAAGAAAGAAAGCGCAAATTTAATAAACAATGAAAGAGAAAACATAATCTCAAGGTGAAAAAATTATCCACCTTTATTTTGTTTTAATCCTGATTTCTTTTCTCATTTAAAATTATTACTATTCAGAAATGAAAATATGTGTAATGCTAAGCATAAAAAAAATGAATGCATCAGACTTTGATAATAAATAACATATAATCCTTTATGGGACTTAGTATAAAAAAAAACGCACCGAGCTTGGAGGGCATTGTCTAATCGAATGCCATCTGCTAGGGCCACAAATTTGATGAGATCATCTCTAGTCAATCTTAGCAGATCTGCACCTATTGCCGAGGAATAAATAACATAAACAAAAATATTATGACAGGTAGAAAAAAAGAAAGAATTTATTTTTCTTTATTTCCTCTCAGAAGAGGATTTCTGTTAATGAAGCTAGGGAACTTCCTGCCAATAGAAATCGCGTCAATGGCAATCCACAAAAATCATGCAGAGGACATCATGTGTTAAGGGACGAGATCGAACATTTATGTGAAAAACTAAATTTGAAGAAAATGCAAATAAAGAAATTAACACAAAACAAGATGCTTCAAACGGTACAGCAGCCACCTTTCACCTCCAATGGTTTCTGGCATTGTTACTAAAGAGTCTAGCTTTTGTTCTATGTAACTATTCCTAAAAGTGTGCGCATGTTTACAAACACAGAGACAGGCAACATTTTGCCTTCCGCCTCTTACGTCACTCAGCACTGGGTAGAGTTGTAACGAATGCTCGACAAAGAAATATTAGCGTGTGACTTGAAGGCCAATGAGAGGTCGACAAATCTGAGCAGTGACTTTCCTGTAGTCACATGATTTTTGAGGGGAACTGTGTAGCACAGAGGTTATGAAAGCTGCTTTCTCATCCAATAAACACCAAATTTTCCATTCAATCCTACTATGCTGGGACTTTGAACTCGGCAAGAGTGTTGTCGATAGCCAGATGAATCCAGTACTACCAGATTGGCTGTTTACTGTCACATAATTAGTTTTTCAGTGCCATTTTCTCATTGAATTTTAGGGTAAATAACACTAAAGTTTTGACTGTTTTTCCCTAGCCTCGCCTACAAAATATTTTTGTAACAAATAATTTATATGTCCCCTAGACAATTATCTGTCATAATGATTGTTCTACCCGAGCGTGCATAAAAAACAAAGAATTGACATTTTGGTCTCAAACTTTCAAAAACCTCACTAAAATCATTTCCTATGTAATTTTGAAAAGAACAAATTTGAAAGAATTCATGTCAACAACTTGTTTCAATGAGTCTATGAATGAGAATAAACAAGGGTATTTATTTGGGTCGGGGACTTTAAAAAAATCATCCAACAAAAAAAAAACCAAAACAAAAAAACTTGGTACCGCATCCCTCCTGTGCAATTCTTTCCCCCTAGGGGAATTTTCTTTCACACTGCAAATTCCCCCTCGAATGAAATAAAGTATTTAAATTAAATTGAACTGAATTGAAAACTTCCAGCAACTTTCAAATGACACAGACTCCCATGTAGCCGACACAGTAACATTATAAATTATGATAATAATTCTTTCATAGGTTTAAACAATAACAACGCAAAGTGCAAATCACTTATCTCCTTTAATTGTTTGTTTCATTAAAATTTATCCCATCCACCATATGTGGTGATCTCAGGATGAATTAAGAGGAAACAGCAAGTTGAAAGATAGGTCAAAGGAGGAGAGGAAAGAAGAAGGCCATTTGCACCAGGGTATAGTGGGGAAAATGCGTGTTACGTGTCTTTCCCAAAGGAACGCAAGGTTGGACTTGGCTTTGCCAGGATTCGAACTCGAGACCTCATAATCCCCAATCCGGCAGCCTAACCGCTTGGATACAGACACCACAAAATTCATAGTGCTATGTCCTTAACTTATCAAAGGTAAGCTATAAAGGATCACATCATCAATTGATATCATATCATATGAAAGCTTGATGTCAGCTTAAGATTACCTGAAAATGTTGGAATACACGAACATAGTTGGAGAATCGATGGTAATGCAACCACTGTGCTACGTCATTGGCTGACGCGTCTGATGAAAGGGCCTGTTGACCAATGAAAACACATTTGGAGATAATTTAAAAAATGAAGAAAGCTGACATAGATCTTATAGTACATTATTTTCAGTGTAAATCATCAAAAGTCTAGACAAGTGAAAATACAGTATGCGAAAATGAAGTATGTTGATTTCCACATTGATCATCAAATATTTAGACAAAGTGCCGTACATCACTGCATTTAAGACACAACTTTTGCATATATACTAAAATCATAAGTGCAAAGTCTACACCTGCATCTTATCTGTGATGTACACAACCATACTGTGTTTGTTTCCTTTAAAAACTGAATCATTACCGTACCATACATCATCATGTATAGGACGAATTTTTTTGATTAACGGTGGTGACTAGTAGTAGTAGCAGTATGTTACTGTTATGTACACATCTTAGCATTACGATACAATATGTTGCAGTGTAGTGCTAAGACGCAATAAAATGGAATCAGCACAGGTTCAACCTTGCTCCGTGATTCTGCAAAGCAATTATCGATCGATAAAATGAACACTTCGATGTTGCAGTTTGAGTGGTGTGACCATAGAAGAAATGGAAACAAATAAATAAATAACCAGAGAGGGGTGAGGGTTTGGGAAGGACAAGGGAAAAAAATGTTGTCAGCTTTCTTTTCGGTTCAAATTTTGATGTTGTTGTTGGGTTTCTCTTTCAGCAACTGCTCTCTCTCTCTCTATCTCTCTCTCTCTCTCCTCTTTTCAGGGGCAAATACATGTATTGGTCTATACTTATCGCATCGTCACTATTTATATAATACATATAATTAATGTCAGAAGCTTTTGTTTTCATTAAAATTTTTAGTGCATCTTATCTGACGCATATATGATTGAGACAAGATTTTCTATACAAAGTGGGGTCTTATATAAGTCTTATACGCCTCAGCGTTCAGTACCAAATATTCAGGCAATGTAAAGACTAATAAATAATGGGCAATGTAAAGAGTATTAAATCATCAAATATTTAGACAATGTAAAGACTAATAAATCAACAATGTAAAGACTAATAAATCATCAAATATTTAGACAATCTAAAAACAAAGCAGATTTTACATTGTTCTCATAAAATAGCATAAAATATTTACATAAGATAGTTTGTCGCGGAAAATAGGTATATAACAATAGGGACAAATTGTCGTAAACTTTTTCCCGACTTGAGTTCCCTTGTCTAATGAAGTAAAGTACCCATGCTACAAATTGGGCATAGAATAACCAGGAGCAGAATCCTGATTTGTCTAGGCATACGGCATAGCATGGTAGTTTGCCATTTCTTTCCACGCCAACTTAACGTTCACAGTCTGAATAGACAAGCTATCCATTTCGCTGCTGGGTCATGCAACAGGAAGGCCAAAAGAATCAGCCTGGACTGAGAATCGAACTTACGGTCTTCAGAGTGGTAAACAGATGCTCTACCAACTGAGCTACAAGTCTAGCACTTCTACTCAATTCAAGAGAAAACAAACATGACAAAATGACAAAAAACAAAACAAACCACAACACAAAAAACACACAACCAAATCACCAAATTTGGTATTTTGAAAACAAATCTTAAAGGTTACAATGAATTTTTTGTTTCTCTTTCTATCTTCCTAAACAAGAATAACTGAGCCGATGATGTGGCAAATTACCCCTGCCATGATGTCGACGGGTTCCTGAGGCTGTGATGGAGTGAAAGGGAGAGGTGCAGGATTGGTGGTGGTCGATGTGGATGGGCTGGCCGTTGGACTTGGAGAATTTGCACATCTGTAAAAAAAAAAAAAAAGAAGAAAAAATATATATAAGACAAACAAATACATATAAAAGGATGTTGATGTCTGACACTGTTTTTTTCCCACATCCTAATAGAAATTTGCAAATAATTTACCATGCTGCCTCATTACTACTTAGATCCCCTCGGATCATTTCGAAACAAGTTTGTATGTGTTATTATGTTGAATAACTTACCAATAGTGTTATCTCTTCATGGATCCACCCTTCCCCCGCCAACCATCCTCACCCATCCCTAACTGTCACTTCCATCTCCACAAGGCTATGTTGTTTCTGGCAGTGCTCTGTTTGCTGCTCTTTAGCACTTTTAACAAGTCTCTTTAGGTGCGTGAAAAAATTGTCTGGTCGGCATTGCTGCAACCTCCACAGTAAGTAAAGTTCATCCCTAGGCCATTAGGGCCCATAGTCGGAGCATATCCAGGTTTCTGTAGCACGAAGCGCGAACACGATGATAATAATCACCCCTGGACATAATGCTAGTCTGATGCAGGTTTTACTCCCAAGATAGTGCTTGTAGTGATTTGCCCCTTGGTCGAGTGGGAAAAATATGTGTTATGTGTCTACGTTACAACGTCGGGCCTAGCTTTGACAGGACTCGGACTTGGGATCATAAGCCTAAACACTCAGCTACTGCAACCTCCATAACAGACTGGAAGAAAGGCGTTTAGAGGCAAACGTATCATGCGAATTTCATGTCCTCACCATTGAAAGCATTGACCGATAGAACCCTTAGCAGTGAAGAACGAAAACTACCCAAGCAGTAGAAGGCTGCTATCCTTTTCAGCTGCTACGCCTCGCCGAAGAGGTAATTTTCCCCGGGTCGGGTCTCCCGAGAGCCCCTCTCCCTCCCCTTTTTCAATGACGGCACCTGACGAGCACATGTTCTGGGTGCAGCAGGTAGCACCATCGATGGGTAGGATCACAGCTCAGGTCCATCCTGTTCAGGCGAGCGTTGAGTGGGGCATGTTCACTTCTCAGGCCAACTCATCTATCCAAAACTGTAAATGTTTATGAGCAAATGCTATCTCCACTTAACTCCACAGAAATCAATAAAGGATACGCTTCCATTCAAGCATGCACACGACTCTAGTTAAAAACCACTCACGATAATTCAGCGAAACTGTTACTCAAGGATGAATTCTTCGAAAAACCTGAAGCCCCCTGAATAATTTGATCCTTTGGTACCTGTGAGGAAGGAAAACAAAGACAACCCTCATTAAACATCCCAAATCCCATCCAACGTAGCACTGAATAACACTCACACAAACAAAAATTATTTCTTTAAAAAATAACCGCTCCCCCCCCCCCTCCAACTTTTCATAATAACTAAAACTAATCAGCAGTTTGTTAGTCTCAGTGTAAGATCCGTTTACAACTTTTTAATTTTTAGTATGAGTCGCAATTGTTTTACAAGTATATCCTAAGGGCTTCTTAATTGTTACAATTGTACTTCCAAATGCCATACTCATCTTTTTGTGTGTTTCATCTCAGTAATTTGTGACTTCATGACATTTTCATCAAATTCAACAAAAACTTTCCACATTATACATTTGATTTGATTTGATTTACCCACATCCCACAACTAAGGTGATTTCTGGGTTTTTGGTAGGATTAAAAAAATAATTATTACGCGGATTGCCCTATAAACAGCCAAGGGATCTTTAACGTGCACAGAGTGTTGTGATCTGCAAACGGGACCTTCTTTTTATCGTCTGTCTCTGATGGGACTAGGTAACAATCCACCTACCTGGACCAGGGAGATAAATTTTGCTCGAAAAAAACTTGAAAAAAATTGTCAACCGTTGGCGGGGCCGAACTCACAATGTTTTGATTGAGAGGCTGACACCTTGCCTCTGGACTACCGAGTCCCCCCATATAATACCCAAAAAATAAACATCTCCTTTTAGTTACAACTATGCCACCCATAGACTGCGAAAAATTTGAACTATCCAAGCAAAATAAGTAACTCTTTCAAAATTGAAAATTGAACTTTATAATTGACATCCTCAAGGTCAGTAACAGACCATATACACCTTATCAGTAACAGACCATATACACCTTAAGAGTCTCACCTCTGTTAACACAGTGCACTCGTAGGAAGGTTGAAATTTTTCCTGAAAAGGAAACAAAAGATAAGCATTACAATTTTTAAGAAGAAATCTTTCGAAAAAGAAAAAACTCAAGAAACAAACAAAAAGTTTCAAAGAAAAAAATCAAACGAATCTTACTCATAATGAAAAGCGTTACAATAATCAAATTGTGTTTAACCCGGCATAAAACAGCTGCAGGCTACACAGCCAACTGTCTTTGGCCAGGCCAAAACCGGCTGCTCGCTAACTGCTTCCCATTGTTCAAGCCAACCAAAATTGGGCGTGGGTAACACCTCTTTCAACAATCAGATTGACTTAGCTAAACCTATTTTTGTTACTTATTTTAAGTCTGTTTTCAGCCTCTTTCTGACACTAAAGGTCCTGATTCTAATGTAATAGCGCCTTTTGCGTGAAACCTGTCATTTACTGTATTTTTGGCTACTGTACTGCTTTGTCGCACATTTCATCTTTCTGATTCAATCGTCTACTTTTTCTGTGTATTCTGCTTTTGTAGTTATTTTTATCATCAATTTTGTCGTATTGACTATTACAAAACTGACATGAAGAGAGAAGAATCTTTTTCCCAACGCCACCCATCAAAAGCACACGGAGAGCTTAGTAAATGTAAACACACCACAGCGATCTTGTTGCCGGGAAATTGAATCTAGGTCAGCGTCTTCCGGTCGGGAAGCTACACACTAATGAGTTAACAGTGCTTCTTACGATCAACTATTAACTGCAAGGGATAATCTCACATATTGACTACTATATGATGTTGAGTGGCAAGATACATCTAAAGACAGCTTTCAAGCTGATAACATTTCTGCCAAGCTTAGTTTCGGTTGATTGGCTAATATCCTGACACGGGTGAAAAGAAAGGCAATCGTGATGTTTGTTCTAATGACATTTACCTCATCCAGGTGCAGCGATCTCAGGGTGGATTCAGAGGATACATTAAGATGAAAGACATGACAAAGAATGAAAGGAAAGACAACGGACCTACAAGTACCAACCGGAAAATGTCCATGGAAGCGATGATGATTCCTACAAATGTATTAATTTATTTCTTAGGTTAAACTACCATGAAAAGCAACTGCTTACATATATAAAAGTTTGTCGAAACTTAATTCATCGAATCTCATTCTTCTTTATTTGTAAAAAATCTGCCTCAAACATAATAGGACTTGCGATTTAAAAACATATAGGCTTCCCACTCAAAATCCATTACTCTCATAAAACTTTCAACTGTCAATAGTTTGAGGTTTATTGTTTCCTCATTTCTCATACTCCACAAATATTCTTTCATTTTGGAGAGAAATAGACTACTACTAATTCTATCACTACTTCTACCAGTTTTCGACTTTGCAGCCATGAAAGCCACACGTTTCCTCCGGTTTGGGATTTAAATTTGGGTGGATTATTATCTTTTTATAGGTTTGAATTCACATTTTTCCTACAGAAAAGGCAAAACACTTCTACTTTAATGTCAATCTTCAACTGACCTAATGTCTGCAAATTTTGATGCAAAGCATGATGGCTAATCACAGCTGATTCCAGATGTTTATTTGAATCGGTTAACACCCAAGCATAATGTAGATCACACAACAAAGATTTGGATTGTCTGATGAATTATTTCTGCTTCAAATGAAATTTCAAGAACATTAAAACCAATGATAACATATTTAACAATACAAATTGTAAACTCCACTCATAGACACAAATCGTTTCACTTCACCCAGTGCTTTAAACGAATGGTGCAAGTGGTACTGGTGGTTGTGCATATCTGCAAGACCCCATTCACCACTTGCCATGATCTCAGGATGAATTAAGAGATAACTAAAGGATACAAGAAATGTAAAACATGACAGGATGAAAGAAATGAAATAAAAGATACCAGCAGCATGCTTCAAACTCTTATGACTTATTGAGAAAATTAAAGGCCATTTTTGTGTCAAGATTTATAGGGAAAACTTTTGTTCAAAGGCCTTGAACAAATTATGACAATAAAAGAAACGAACTAAAAGAAATTAAATTAAAGATAAAAACATAAACAATGAAGATAAACTCAATTCAATTCACCTTTTCAGCATCCGATCTTTTTTCCATCTTTTCTCTGTCCGTTTTATGTTTTCTGTCAGCTCCCTTTGGGCTGTGTAGAAATGAAAAGGAAGAACATTGTTCCTCTGTCATTCTTCACACCAATAAACTTTAAAGAGCAAAACAAACTTACACAAGTAGTTCTCTGATTTAAATGACATTTGTTTATGCTAAGAGGCTATGTGGCTATATCTATGAGGAATAAATGATTTTGTTTGGTGATTTGTTTTAAACATTGAATATCACAGTAAATCTATAACAGAAGACATTGAAAGGAAAAATTGTACTGCTTTGGCGACACCGTACTGTTGTGAGTTTGAGTTTGTAACCACAACAGCAATGGTTCAAAACCTAATTGGTCTAGATGGGTGGGTTTTTTTTTACGATGTTGTACTTTTAAGAAAGGCATTTCATTCCACTTTCCTCACTCAACTCAGGTGTAAATGAGGGCTCGACTATAGGTAGAGAAAAGATCTTGTCACAGTGTTAGTATAAAACACCTGACACACTACTGTCCTGGATGCTCAGAGAGAGTTGAAAAGGATGTAGAACGAAATGGCTTGCTGGCTTTGTTTGATTGAAATTTACCCCGCCCACCATTGCGGTGATCTCAGGGTGAATTAAGAGAAACAGCAAGATAAAAGGGAAGAAATAGAGTAAAAAGGAAAGAAGCAGGACTTACCAGCAGACCCGCCAACCGCCCACGGCTTGCTGGCAGACAAATGATGTACACTCTGTGAGCCTGCACTTGTGCTTGGATACGCACTATAAACCCATCTTTATCTTTTGATAACATTAAGTCAGTCATGGAAAACCAGGTAGAGCCTACTTCAGTTTAAGTATCTTTGATAAATGCCCTGGCAGCAAACACAAGCAGCAACGGAGATCAGCGACCCACCTTAAAAACTTTGATCTGACAAGAGGCTGCATGAAGGACTTTTGTCTCCTCTGTGTTGGTGTATGTTTCCACCTGATGGAAATTTGTAAATAATAATGAAAATGTTTGCAAACACATTTCATATTAAACTAAAAGACAGCTCATTGGTTAGGTAAGAAACACTATCGAAAAGACATGCACAAAGGAAGAAATAAGCAATAAGTCAAATCTAGGGGAATATAACTTAACGCATATCAAACATATTCAGTCATCTCAGGATTTAAAAGAAGAAAGAAAAGGCCAAGTGCTCGATAACAAAAAGACATAAATTGTGAAAAAACTCACACACAAAATTACATTGTTCTCCAATTTGATATCAAGATATCAAAATGAAGCCTGTTAGTCATAGGGGTATAAAATTTTACTCAGAGAGGATAAATAAACCCTGCCATACAGTTGGGCCCATTGCGGGTTCTGAAACATTTTTACTTTTGCTTTGATTCGGTTAAATTATGCATATATGTAATCGGTGTATTGAAACATGAACTTATATGGTGCTGTTCACTTGGTTGTCATGGAAACAGCCGCCATCTTGAATTGTTATGTTTTTTGTTTACACGTTATTTTACATAACTATTTAGAAAAACTAAATGACCAAATAGCTCCAAACTTCACATACAAGTTGTTCAAGGTAATGACTATATACCTTCAAAAAGAAATTCAGACTTTCAGTTTTATCTACGTTTTT
Source organism: Doris montereyensis (assembly GCA_037039925.1). Lineage (NCBI taxonomy): Eukaryota > Metazoa > Mollusca > Gastropoda > Nudibranchia > Dorididae > Doris > Doris montereyensis. The sequence goes on from JAXRKP010002375.1 coordinate 23,626, forward strand.
TGGTTTGTTTTAGTTTGCCATATAAAACATATACAAATTAATTATGAAAGAAATATTTTTGCAAAAAGTATACATTTTTCTGAATTTCTTTCTTGAAAGTTTGTTTGTACAGTAAATGGTTATCTACATGCAAAATTTCAAGACAAAATATGTACAAATAAGGCCAAAAAGCGAAAAAATAACATTTTGAGAAAAAACGCAATTGAAGTTATACAACACTAAAAGCATACAAAAACACACAACTTTCGGCTCACAAGAGTTTTTACTCGTGATATGAAACAACATGCATCAAATGATATTAAAAACAATGCATAGAATGGAATGAATGTATCAAATATTATAATCGTTGAAAACAGAACGAACCATTCACGATGGCCCAATTGGGGGACCGCCTGCGTTGCTCGTGGGAAGTAACACGCATGATCGCGCAAGAGCAGTATTGATTGGTTGAACAGACCAACCATGAGAGAGAGGGAGAGCCTTTGTGAACGTTCTCCTGGATGTTAGTGGCATTTGAGCGTAACCTTTGCCTATATATAGAAGTGTGGGCTTTGTTTAGCAATTCTGAATACAATAATATTGTACTAGAGCAAAATAATACTATTGTCGCTGACTGTCTAGTCTCAACATGAAAAGCACAGTGCATACGAAGAGGTGTTGAAATGTATAGGACAATTCCAATATTATTCTAGGGCTTTTAGGTTTGTGAGGGCCTCAAGATAAGGCAAAATATGATAATTTGACGCAAAACTGGTGACAGTTGTTGTCTTCAAAGACTATTTTTTCACAGAAAGACAAGGAAGTGAGACTTGGGGATGGCTTATAAGTAAAGCTACAAGTGGAACTAGAAAGAAATACCAGAACCTCAATTTTGATATTTTTACCCAAAATGGCCAATTCCAGGTGCCGCATATCCCCTTAATCTTCAAAGTTAAAATCCTGGCTTGCATGAGGATGGGGATTCGGTAGTCCAAAGGCTAGGTGTCTGCCTCTCAACCAAAAGGTTGTGGATTCAAGCCCGGCAAGGTTGAAAAGCGTTCTCTAGAGTTTATTTTTGAGTAACAATACGAAGGAGCCACAGTGGAGTGAAGTCAAAGGCGAAATATGACAATAAGTGACAACTCCACTGTGGAGTTGTCACTTATTGTCATATTTCGCTTTTTGAGTAACAAGTACCCTCGTGGCCCAGGTATGGGGATCAACACCTAGTCCCATCGGAGACGGACAATAAAAAGGACTCTCATGTGCAGATCACAACTCTGTGCACATTAAAGATCCCTTGACTGATTACAGGGCAGTCCAGGCAAAATTTTAAAATCCTACAAAAGACCTGGTGTATCACCTTGGTTGTAGATGTGGGCAAAATCAAATCAAACCAAAAGCATGTGTATATGTTTACCTGGATAAAGTCAGATGGCTGCTGAGCTTAAAACAGTCAGGTTCGTTTCCCCCCCCCATTGTGCTATTGGGCACCATTATCTGATTTTATGACAGAACGATAGTTTTCGGAGGAATATATGAAGATTTGGAGGAAGATTTGAAGAGAAGAGGTCTTTGATGGAAGGACTTGCCAAGAAATGCCCAAGATAGGAACAAGTGGAACTCTGTTGTTCATGGCCTATATCCTGGTATAACGTGAAAAGGCACTAATGATGACGATACGAAGATGAAAGACGGTTAAAAATCAAACTCACTTGAATTCGGAAAGGTACACCTTTTTCCCTCCATGTTTCTTAGCTGTAAACTCAGTTGAGATGCAGTGGACCCGAACGTAAATCCCTGTTTCCTTGGTTGGGTCCCAGATGAACTCCAATTGGTTTAGGCGGACAGAGTCAGGTGTACATTAATCAGTCCATACGAAAGTGGAATATCTGGTGAGGATGTCAAAAGCAAATAATAATTTTAAATAGTTGTCTCCGCCTAAGACTAAGACGCTGCCGCCTTTGTTGTGTAAGAAGCAGGGATGCCCTCTGGTCAAGATGAAAAATACTGAACTTTTTTCGTGATAGGAAACAAGTGAAATGAGGTCAAGTTTTTCAAAATTTTGAAACATAGCAGCAAGCGGGGTTGGGGTTTTTGTTCAGTTTTTTAAACTTTCGCTTTGTTTAAGTGAGAAGCTCGATTCACATGCAAAGCCAGAGCTTTCTTGCCATTGCTACTATAATTTATTTTGTCCTCCCGTACTATGCAATAGACAAATCCAGTCTTTCATTTTCCGGAAGAAGTCAGAGAAATATCCTCCATCAGCGTCCTTTTCTTGAAGTCATTCTTTGAATTTATTTTTCACTCCTTTATCAAAAGTTTACATTACCGTCGCCCCGTTGCACAAAATACTCCTCGCAGAACTTCATGCTTGAATCACGAGATCTATTTTAGATCTATGTAGATCTAAATTCCAATTATAAGCACTTAAGAATAAATAATCCGAGTCCAGATCTAGTTAATCCAACAATTAAATCACAAATCCAACAAAGTATCTCGGGAGTCATAATGAAACGGTGAATGGCGAGTCGTTTAATGAACAATGGCGTAATATGACAATAAGTGACAACTCCGCTAATAAAGACAGATCAAACACATGACATGAGTGTCCTGAGTATGATGTATGATATTTTTTTAGTTTGAAGAGAAATACAATTTTAAGCTTCATAAATGACAGCATGACGAAATTAGCGAAATTAAGTTGTGAAAGTTTAGTTGCCATAGAAACGGCAACGAGGTCAATTTTGACAATTTCAAAAACTAAGTAGTCCTACAGTTTTTATTTTAGAGGGTTATAATTGTACACATAGAAATTTTAAACTAATATCCTGAGTGTCTCTTAGTAATGATACAAATCAGCTGTAGCCAAATTTCAAGTGAATCCGTTGAAAATTGTAGGACTACATAGCAAAAAAACCCAGTAAAAAATAAGTCAATTACAAGAAAATCATATGTAAAACTCTTTTTCCCCATTATTTCAATGTTTTTTCACATACAAAACTGGAAATGAGTAGGACGTAGGATAATGCTTTAAAATGTAAAAAAAAACCATGAGAGGCTCTAAACTACTGCTTATCGATCCTGTTTCAACTGCCAAAACCATATATTCATTTTTCGACAGCATCTTTTGATAACAGATGCGTGGAATATGTCACGCATTTTCCTGACGATCTCAGGCACTATTGAATAAATTTGGTCATATGTACAATTTTCTTATAGTTTACACTGCACTGATTAAAATGAGTAACAACTTCCTATACTTGTGACAAAATTACTGGCTTTTATAGTCAACCCATGTGTTGAAGTTTGGCTGGTATGATATCTAACAAAAATCTTTGAAATTCAAAGAATCGATACTGAGCTCACTTTATAGTATCAATGTGAAGGGAATGAGCGGCTGCATCCAATAATACAATAAACTTTATTTGTCCGATTTTGGGCAAAAATGCCCCCCTCCCCCCTCCCTCAATTATGTCTAATACTAATAGGCGGGTTCAAAACTCTCTCTCTCCCAGATTCTCTTACACAAACAAAACACACATCTCCTTGACACATTAACAGATATAAGGATTATGATTACTCACATCAAAATGTTAGAACTACTCATTTTGTCATCAACTCTTGAAAGCTTAGTGTGTCAGTGTATGGACTAAAGGTCACAAAAGTTTAATTAACCATGAATCCTAGATTTCCACAGATCACACATGCATTATAATGTTCTCTTTTGTAATAATAATAATAATAATAATAATAATAATAATAATAATAATAATAATAATAATAATAACAAAAATAATAATTATTATCGGAACAATTATAATATCTATACAAGTAATGACTCAACAATAGCATTGGAAACTTCAATAACAGAATTAGACTTATTCCTTTAAAATCCTGCGTTCCGACAAGACAACTCAAGAATTGAGTTATTCAGTTATCAGTAAAAACGATAATACAGTAGTTGGCACCCAAGTGCATGGTGCTTGCCAGAAGCTTTGGCGAAGCGTACACTTGGGTGGTGGTCGATGGGTCATAATTTTGTATGGTTACATCCCTTTTTTTGTGGGGGGGGGGGGGGGGGTTGCCTTCATTTTCCTCATCTAATAGCATCGACACGTCGTTATTCCATTGTTATAAATTGCATCATTTGGGGTTATTTTTTTTAATATTTAAAAACAAATAATTATATATTTGACGTAATTATGATTGGTATTTCGCCAAGTGCTTTGATTGACTTCACATCTCTGGGTTTTCATCCACGTCCATAGTCATCTTGAGCGCCATACATTATTACAAAATATTACACTGTACAATACACCGCAGTACAACACTACACGCACAATACACAACACTTGTTGTCAACTTCAGTAATACAATGGCTTTAATTGTAAAAAGGCAGCATCTCGCTCTCTCTCTCTGTACACACATCTGAGTGTGTGTGTGTGTGTGTGTGTGTGTGTGTGTGTGTGTGTGTGTGTGAGAGAGAGAGAGAGAGAGAGAGAGAGAGAGAGAGAGAGAGAGAGAGAGAGAGAGAGAGAGAGAGAGAGAGAGAGAGAGAGAGAGAGAGAGAGAGAGAGAGAGAGAGAGAGAGAGAAGAGAGAGAGAGAGAGAGAGAAGAGAGAGAGAGAAGATATTACACATATAGCAATCAAACATGAGAAAAAAAGATTTATTTACCAATATCTAATATACGTTCGCCCGGCCTTGTCTGTTTCCATGAATCTATTTGCTCCTTCTCCATGAACTGCAAAACGTCTGTCATGAAAGAGAACCTTGACTATGCTCTGCAGTCAAGCAAGAAAAGCTCATAAATAAACATACAAATACATAGAGAAACAAGAAAGAGTACTTTTACAATCATTTAACACTTAAAATGCCAACTTGATCCCATTGCATTCACCCCTGACAAGTGATTCATTTTTGCCAAATCAACAGAAATCTGGGTGATGTTGGGCAAAAATTCACATAAATTAAATCGTTTGATCAAAACGTAAAAATTTTCAGGACTTGTTAATGAATATTCAATTGACTAGAAAACTTGTCTCATATGAAAATAAGTCATGTGACCATAAGCGGCCATTTAAAATAATTTGATGTCTATTTTTAGCGCATACTTTCATTCTTATCATAAATTTCTGAACTTGACATTAAAAATATAAACATGCCAAATTTCACAAAAAAACATACGACAAAAGTTAAAAAAGGAACAGGAATCTCTACAACAGTGTTTTTGGTTAGAAACAGCATTACAGTAGTCTCCTTCAAAATGCGTGGTTCCCATGTAACAATATATTTTGGCATTTTTTGGCAAATGTACATTTTGACAGTCGAGGGCCCTAACCCTTTGCATACATCATTGCCAAATTAAACATTTGTTAATTTTTTTAAATTTTTAGTGATTTGCTGTTGTTTGGATTTTGTTTGTTTTGTTCATTGGTTTAGGGACAAGACCAAAATGTAGGCTAACCTCTTCTCATAGATCTGTTACATTCAACTTTCGCTCAGGACTACAACATTGAACACGGGACAGGATGGTGAAGACATTCTGCAACTAGAAATGATTCTTTATTAGTTGACATCGTGTCATACAGAGTACGATCCTCCCATGGGTAAAAGTGACAGAAAACCTTTCTCAGATATTCTCCCTGCGATCAAAGAGAAAGAGGGAACCAACTGGATTCTCTGTCTGGCAGACTTTTACCCGAGTCGGGAGGAAAGGGGCAGGCAAGAGTGACCAAGGCTGAGACAGCCAAGGAAGAGGTAGACTAGTTGCATAATTGTTGTGCACATGTGCAGAGAGACATGGTAGACAAAGATCTAGGTGACACACACATACGTGCGAGACAGATTTTGTCACTTGAACTAGGCTAAAAGGGACCATAAAGTTTATTCTCCAAAGGAATTACTTGTTTGTTTAGTTGAAATTTATTCCATCCACCATCGTGGTGATCTCAGGATGAATTAAGAAGAAACAGCAAGATAAAAAGATAAGTGAAAGAGTAAAAGGAAAGAAGTAGGACCTACCCGTCAGCCGCTCGCTCACAGGAATTACTCTTTTAATGCAACAAATTGAAGGCAGACTTACAAAAAACCTGTTGCATTTTGGCACAGTCAAGCCAGCCATTGTTGCATTTTAAGGAGGTAATTACGAATGCAAAATTTGGTTACATGAAAATAAAACGTGCATTATAACAAATCCGCATTTTGATGGCTTGCAATTTGGCGGACTGGAAAAACATCAGATAGTAAACATTTTTCATGGCTTATGTGGCGTTAATTTTCAGTGTTGCATTCCAGTGATAAAAGACTGTTGGTTGTGTTGGTTTTTGACATAATCTTATTCCAATGAGTAACCCCATGAAAGCATTGATTTCAACATCATCTGTATTACACCAGTCTTTGTATCTTGACTGTGGTGTGCCCTGTATTTCTTGAATTTTTTTATCTCCCATTGCAGTTAGTTTTGTCACAGACCAGTGCAATAGCATGTGGAAAACAATTTTTTTACTATTCATATTCTGTATAATCAACATTTTCAAATCAGAATGAGAAAAATCATAGAGGCATTATTACATTTCAAAGTTCTTCCAGATTTTGCCCGTGCCAAATTATCAGCATCTACCCGTCCTGCCCCCCCCCCCTCTCGTGCTATCTCTATTTAACCTGACGCCCCTTGGATCAACAGTTACTTCTAGTTTTAAAGATCTAGATCCAAAACTTCATCTTCGCCATCTACATACGGTGAAAATTAATCCCCCCACCTCACCCCCATATTCTTCCCAGATTCGAAATCAGAGGCCAGGAATGGTTGTAATTGTTGTCATCCCCTCTTTACGCATGCAAGATTGATCGAAGGAAAGAAGTAGATCAGAAATTGAGTCAAGACGACTGGTTTCAAGTACCCAGCCAAACTGTCCAATGTAACACTTTGCCTGCCGTATATTGCTGTATTCCCAGATAAAATGTAGTGATGATAAGTCAAAATCAGTCATCGGGTGGCAGGTTAGCCATTACTGCTACAGTTTTGAAATTGGCAATTAAGGTGCTAACATTTAAAAAAGAGGGTAGAACTAATGCTTGACTCAAAACATCCAAGACAACAGCAACAGTATCGACATCATTGAAATCTAATGCTTTTGAGTTAAAACACAGCCATCAAAGAGAACAAAGAAATCAATCAACAGAATGACATGAGTTGATCATTACAATGTGATACAAAAGTGCAAAAAAAGCAACAACAAAAAAAGCTGAAAACAATGATGAAAGAATCTGCATGTAGAAAAAAAAGCAATTTACAAACCCGTAAATATTTCCCTTGTAACTCTGACAGATCTCCTAATTTCTTTAACTTGATTTCATAAGATTGCCCTGAGGACAGAAAATATCAAAAGTGTGAAGATATCTCAATATTTGGTAATAACAGTGATATTGAAAATGTACTTTGGAAATATGTGACCAGCAAAATCTTAAAAAAATGTTAGGCTTTTTTTTATTTAATAATAATAATAATAATAATAATAATAATAATAATAATAATAATAATAATAATAATAATAATAATCATAATAATAAAAATAATAATATTAATACAGTAGTGACCACCTAAATGCCTGTTTCGCTTAAATGCCTTTGCCATAATGCCTGTTTAAGCTTAAATGCCCGCAATCTCAGTGAACAAAATTTCTTTTCTATATAAATTACCCCTCTAAATGCCTGTTTGAAAACCAAAATTTTTGCCTAAATGCCAGGTATCATCTTCTCCAAATTATTATAAAGTATGTCCGTTTTTGATTAAAATTTCTTGTGGCTGAGGATTCTAGGATTTGTTTGTTTCATAGAAATTTACCCCGTCCACCATTGTGGTGATCTCAGGGTGAACGAGGGAGAAACAGCAAGATATCAGTAAGAAACGCTACAATTCTTCCTCATTGAAAAATGCTTAAATCTCCTCTTATTGTTTGTTTTTTACTTGCATCTACTCAAGTACTTGGAGAAAACAAAACAGTTGGAGAGATTGATAAAATAGCTAGCACTATAATAAAGATATTGATAATTCAAATTGTGCTATTGCTGCTAAAATAAAGTATTCGTGTATTTTGTGTGCCGAGTCTTCAAAGATGGAAAAAGATGAGTGAACAAATGAGCAAGTTGTTGTCTATTAACGTTCATTTATAATTAAGTCAGGAGAAATTGAAATTGTAATTTATTATTATTAATACAGGGCACTCGGTAGTCCAGAGGCTAGGTGTTGGCCTCTCAACCAAAATGTAGTGGGTTGAGCCGCCAACGGTTGAAAAATTTCCTCTATTTCCCCCCCCGCAAAATCTACCCCCTGGGCCAGGTAGGTGGATTGACACCTAGACCCATCCAAGACGGACGTTAAAAGGAGGCCCTGTGTGCAGTTCACAACTCTGTGCATGTTAAAGATCCTTTAACTGTTTACAGGGCAGTCTGGGCAAAATTTAAATTCCTACCAAAAACCCTGAGATCACCTTAGTTATGGATGTGGGTAAATCAAATCAAATAAAGAAAAATCATTAATGCCAGTAACATCAATACACTTGAAAGGATATAGATTCTTCCCAAACATGACAAAATCTCAGTCAATCTAAAAGCAATTCAGTGGGGCTGATTCATTTTTGTGCACAAATTAAAAAAAATAATTTAGTGCCGTCCTCGCGGAGTATCGAAAGGTGTCGCACCTGGCAGTCCAATTTCTTTAGAGAAAGAACATAGACTATCATCGGACTTACGCGCGATGCAATAAGAGTCACCCATGTTGTCCATGTGAGCAAATAGGGTACATTTTCTTGCCCAAGGGAGAAAAAACCCAGTACCTTCGGATCACAGTGCATTTTAACCATACGCCCATCTGGTCCCCATGTACACGGTAAAAGAAATTCTAATTCAAATACATGTAATATTTAAAATCCTTTTATCCATCACTTGTCATATACCACAAGTGCTTTTATTTTAAAAGAACACTTTAGAGACATCAAACTAACAAACGCAGTGTCAATGCTGGGACGTTGAAAGATCCCTGTGGCAGTTTAGAGGACTACTCCAGCAAAACAAAACAACTAAAAAACTATGGCATAGGGTTTCAAATATGATATACAAGATAAACAAATGGGAAGATAAACATAAACCAACAGATATTAAATAAATACATCTAAAAATAGATTCATACCTTGATTTAAGTAGGTTAGAGTTTCCTCACTCATTTTCACAGCTGGTGACGTGGCTGCTCCAAGAATGTATTGGAAAACTGAATAAGCAAGAAAAAGAATCTATATGATCCCTTTGCAAAATTATTTAATCCCCATAAAACAACAGTCATTTGGCCAGAAAACCAACCTCCAACTTTGAATCGGCCTAAAAATCAAACCGTACATTAAAATCACTGCAAGTCAAGTATTTCAAGTTCAACCAGCCCGGGATTCTCAAATTAAACATACATTTGACAGTCCCAAAGTCATGAGTGATATATTTAATGCAGTCAAGTCTGCAGTAACTTACGTGTTTCTTTCACTTTCCAATTTGAAAAATAAAAACTATACAAAATTACACAATATAAGAATATTTGATATAAACCTACATCTAATCCTTCTTTATTCAATCCTGGAGCAAAATAGACAATCTCTTCTCAAGTTAAAGCCATGTATATATATATATATATAATATCTATATATATATTATGTACTACAATAGTTATTGCCTAAATGCCTGGGGCTTGGGAAGTAGAGAAAACTGCCATTAAGGCGGCACAGGCATTTAAGGGGAAATTAGTCAGGACAAAACATTGACACAATTACTCCTTCAATTCACAATGCTCATGTTAAAATTAGGACAATGGACAGACACGGATAAAAATTCACAATCAAACTGCTTATTTTAGAAGCCTCGGTTTTACGTAAAATTGAATGCGAGAAATAAGGAACCTGATGTTGTGAGTGCGCAGGCGGGTTGACTGACCATCGCTCATCCGAAAGCCCGAAGGCACAATGGATATGGTCAATATGTGATGGGGGAGCAATAAAACTGTTCCCACCTCGTCTCTGACTCGATCGTGATGAGTGCCCAGTCAATTAAAAACATCAGATATTTTTGAGCAACTTACAACACCTTTTTTCCTCATAAAGATATCCACAAATATACAAGAGTAAATGAAGACAGGTGTGAAAAGTCAATGATAGACTACAACATAGTTAGCAGCTCCTTTTTACAGTACATTGGATGCAGAGTAAACAGAGGAGCAGAAATATTTAGTGACCATCACTTAGTGATTGCCAAAATGAGATTACTGACTGAGGAAAACAAACAGAAAAGGAAAAAAGAAGAAAGCTACTTACTCAAAATAGAGTAACTAAATAAACCAGTAGTAAAACAGGTATACCAATCTAGGATAAAAATATTTATCAGTGAAAGACAGATCGATCTGAATGATAGCACAATAGAAGAAAAGTGGCAGATGTATAAAGAAACACTCCTCAGTTGTACTGAAGAGGTCTGTGGTAAGGAAACAAATTAAAGGAGATAGGAAAAGAACAGCATGGTGGAATGAGAATATCAAGACTAAGATCAAAAGAAAAAGAAGGATGCCTGGAAGAAATACTTGCAAACAAAGAGACCAGAGGATAGGATAGATTACGTGAATAAAAATTATCGCCAAAGAGGAAGGAGGAAAGCAAAACAGGAACAATGGGAAGAGTTTGGACAAAGACTTCACGAAAGCTATCAAGGAAATTAAAAAGCTGTTCTGGGGTATAAAGAGCATGAGAAAGACCAAAGCATGCCCAATACGACAAATTAAGAATGCCAAAGGAGAAATAATGAAAAAAGACAGTGAAATCATGGAAACATGGAGAAAGCATTTACACAAATTACATAATCCCTCCAGTACGTATGAAACAAGGAGTAAAGATCAATTAGTAAGAGTATCAAGTAATCCAGAGGAGACAGCTAAAGATGTACATATATCAATAGAAGAAATCCAAAGAGCTATAAGAAAAGTGAAATTAGGAAAAACCCCAGGAGCAGATCAAGTTTTATCAGAAATGATTAAAAACCAAGGGAGAGAGGCAGACAAACTACTACATGCAAAATGCCAACAGGCATGGAAGTCCAAACAGGTGCCAGATGACTGGAAAAAGGGAGCGGATTACAAATACATAAGAAAGGATCAACTATGGAATGCTCAAACTATAGAGGATATCACTATTTAGCGTTCCAAGAAAAGCATATGCCAGGATACTGGAAATGAGACTAATGAAAAGAGTAGAGGATCAGATTGAAGAGCATCAGAGTGGATTTAGACCAGGAAAAAGTGTACAAGACCACATATTTACAATTAGACAAATAATAGAAAAATTCCTTGAGAGAAACATTGACTTGCACCTGTGTTTTTATTGACTTAGAAAAGACATTTGACACTGTGAGGAGGGACAGAACTATGGCATTCCTTAAAAGAACAACAATGTAGAGTAAAATTTAATAGAAGCCATTATCATTATTATTACTATCGTTGATGACATTAACAGAAGTAGTTGAATAAATATAAACAAAAAACATGTGAAGCCATGTGAGGAAGGGAAGAGGAAGGGAGTAAGTGTGAGTCCTACGACTCAACTATTTGAATTAAACGACAAACTTATATCATTTTCAGTAAAAGGTGGGACATCCGATAAGAGTGTTTTTGATTTCCGAGTCTCCAAGAGATGTGTGTGAGGCTAAAAAATTGATTACGGAAGTAATCGACTATCACCAAAACCCAAAACTTTAGGCTTAAGTCTACCTAAAAAAGTAGGACGGAAACTCAGGAAACTAGATCTAGATTGCGTAAAGAGGCCAGGCATCGAAAAAAAACAAATTAAATAATATCAAATGAGATGAGTTAAGAGGAATATTCAAGACTGGGAAAAAAATGGAATGAAAAGCACAAGTTGAATGATGGACAGTCAGGCATAAGGGGAGGTAGGAGGGGCTGGAGACTGGCAATTTGCAAAAGAGCATTTGGCTGACAAGATGGCTCCAGCCGGCAGACTAGTTACTCTGGTCTACTCACCCATTCTCTAAATTCTCTTGCTTGAAAACAGGGAAGGGCAAGGAGAGCCTCACTGGGGAAATAAAATAGAAATAATTGCCGTTGAAATAATTTAAATAAACAAAAATATTTCAAAATTGAAAGTAAAGATATATAGGCAGGTCCATATTCAAATCCAGCTTAATGAAAGAAATTCTGTCTAGTACATAAATCCTTAAAGGCACACCAAGAAGAGCTTGAATGGTCAGAGGTAAAAGCATGGACATTTCAAAGCACTTCCAAGAACACTGCAAAAAATTAAAAAGCAAGTAAATTCTGCAATTTTGAAATTTATCAATAGCTGGTTTGAGATATAAAAGCTGTTCTTCTATTCTCTACCTCTAACAGCTTGACAACGCTGTAAACATTAATGCTATTTCCTTAATCTCTGCTCTTATCTAAGTAACTAGCAGATTTCCTTGAAAACATTCAAGCTCCATCATCAAGGACTGAAATTCCTGCTGATCAAATTTCGTTTTTTTCAACAACGTTTTTTGCTACTATATTAGCAACACCTCATGAGCTCTGCAGTACACACCTTTTAGAAGTGTATCTAAATGTAAATGCTCACTATTGTAGGAATAATGCTACTATATTAGCACACACCTAAGGAGGCTGTATCCACACTTCACCTCATGGTGTAGGAGGCTGTATCCAATGCTAAATGCTACTATCATGTAAACACTAATATTAGTAGACACCTCATGTTGCAGGGAAGCCGTACCCAATGCTACTATCATGTAAACACTAATATTAGTAGCATGGTGTAGGAGGCCTAACCCAATGCTACTATCATAAACACTAATATTAGTAGACACCTCATGTTGTAGGAAGCTGTACCCAATGCTACTATCATGTAAACACTAATATTAGTAGACACCTCATGGTGTAGGAGGCCTAACCCAATGCTACTATCATGTAAACACTAATATTAGTAGACACCTCATGGTGTAGGAGGCCGTACCCAATGCTACTATCATGTAAACACTAATATTAGTAGACACCTCATGGTGTAGGAGGCCTAACCCAATGCTACTATCATGTAAACACTAATATTAGTAGATACCTCATGGTGTAGGAAGCCCTAACCTAATGCTACTATCATGTAAACACTAATATTAGCACACAGCTCAGTGTTGTAGGAGGTATCAATGCTACTATCATGTAAAACACTAATATTAGCACACAGCTCATGTTGTAGGAGGTCGCACCCAATGCTACTATCATGTAAACACTAATATTAGCACACAGCTCTACCAATGCTACTATCATGTGCACATACCCCACAGTGTAGGAGGCAGTACCCAATGCTACTATCATACAAACACTAAATATTAGCACACACCTCATGTTGTAGGTAACTATCATGTAAACACTAATATTAGCAGACACCTCACGTTGTAGGAGGCCATACCCAATACTAATATTAGTACACACCTCATGTTGTAGGAGGCAGTACCAAATGCTACTATCATGTAAACACTAAATATTAGCACACACACTCATGTTGGAGGCTGTACTCAATGCTACTATACATGTAATATTAGCACACACCATGTTGTGGGAGGCCTACTCAATGCTACTACAAGTAAATATTAGCACACACCCGATGTTGTAGGAGGCCGTATTCAATGATACTAAATGTAAATATTAGCACACACCCGATGTTGTAGGAGGCCGTATTCAATGATACTATACTAATATCAGCACACACCCGATGTTGTAGGAGGCCGTACTCAATGATACATACAAATACTTATATTAGCACACACCCGATGTTGTAGGAGGCCGTCATGTAAACACTAATATTGCAGACACCTATTACATGTAAACACTAATATTAGCACACATCTCACGGTGTAGGAGGCCATATACAAAATGCTACTATCATGTAAAACTAACTAAATACCCACAATGCTTAAATGCAGTACACACCTCATGATGTAGGAGGTCCTACCCAATGCTACTAAATGTAAATGCTAGCACACACCTCATGATGTAGGTCCCCAATGCTACTAAATGTAAATATAGTACACACACCTCATGATGTAGGAGGTATGTACACACCTCATGATGTAGGAGGTCCTACCCAATGCTACTAAATGTAAATACTAGTACACACCTCATGATGTAGGAGGTCCTACCCAATGCTACTAAATGTAAATACTAGCACACCTCATGATGTAGGAGGTCCTACCCAATGCTACTAAATGTAAATACTAGTACACACCTCATGATGTAGGAGGCACACACCTCATGATGTAGGTCCTACCCAATGCTACTAAATGTAAATACTAGTACACACCTCATGTTGTAGGAGGTCCTACTCAACTACTAAATGTAAATACTAGTAATATTACCCAAGCTACTAAATGTAAATACTAGTACATCTCATGTTGTGTAGGAGGTACACACCTCATACCCAATGCTACTAAATGTAAATGCTAGCACACACCTCATGTTGTAGGAGGTCATACCCAATGCTACTAAATGTAAACACTAATATTAGCACACACCTCATGTTGTAGGAGGCTCCTACCCAATGCTACTATCATGTAAACATAATATTAACACACACCTCACAGTGTAGGAGGCCATACCCACTGCTACTATCGTGTAAACACTAATATTAGCACACACCTCTTGTTGTAGGAGGTCCTACCCAATGCTACTAAATGTAAATACCAGCACAAACCTCATGTTATAGGAGGCCGTACCCAATGCTCCAAGCCCAGAGAGAGCCATGTCAGCAGCCAGCCCAGCATCGATATCCCAACTGTTCATACTACTTGGAGGAGTCGTGGTAGAATGGAAAATTTTGGTTCTCTTACCCACCTGCACCTGTTTCTGCTGACCAGGCAAAACCATGTTGACCTCTGCAAACCCAATAAATGTAATTATATATTAAAAATAGAGGTAGAGGCAAAATCAGATGGCAGTGGAATGTAAGCAACACGCAAACTATTATGTAAAACAGCCCTCTTTACAAAGCTGGCAACATCCGCCGTGGTTTCATATTAACATGATTTTTTAAAGTCATGTAGGAAAATGTTTAAATTTTACTGCCGTTCAACTCAGAAATTGATTTTAGGGCCATAAAAACCCCTTTCCTCTCACTTTGAAGGAAATAAAATCAAAATTTAATACACCTTCAGCAGTCTAAGAAAACCCGAACAACATTTTTTTGTATGTTTCTTTGTCGCATTTACCAATAATTTAGGTCATTTTGCTGAAGCTGGTAAAATTTTCATTGCTCTCTTTTTGTTTTTTTTCTCTTCGATGTGACTATTCGTTATTAATGACAAGCACCTGAGGGAGAAAAATTGGTACTTGTCATTAGTATCGGATGTATTGCCGACTACAGATGTAGCGTTTAAGTTCTCACTGGTACTTGAGTACGTTTCGTGGTAAGCGTGTCCTTTCATTGTTCTCAGCGTCATTTCTTTGATTGCCGAGCTGGACCGTTTCACCTGTAAAAATGTCTGTCAACCTTGCCCTAAGCGCAACTTTTCACTCTTAACACGAGTTCTTAAATGAACTAAAGCAACAGGAGAAAGAACAAAATGAAGGAGAGAGGCACACATATTTTATACACATGTAAGATAGATAGATAGATAAATAGAGAGAGAGAGAGAGAGAGAGAGAGAGAGAGAGAGAGATTAAGACAAGCACCTGAGAGAGAGAGAGAGAGAGAGAGAGAGAGAGAGAGAGAGAGAGAGAGAGAGAGAGGGAGGGAGAGCGGGACAGAGAGAGAGAGAGAGAGAGAGAGAGAGAGAGTTAGTTCAGTAGATGAAATCACGTATGCCACATCTAGATCTAAGTCTAATGCAGAATCGTGGATCGTTCCCATCCACCAGATTCATCTGTAATTTGTCAAATCCAGGTGGGAAATTTATAATGAAAATGTCAAATGATAACAAGGTATTATTATTATACGTTTAAATTTATAAGATAGTCTTAAGAAAAATACAAAGTCTATTCCCAATTTAACTAGGATTATGCTGAGGACCATCATTTATCATTAATGATGAATAGTGCCAAGGTGGTCCATCCGTCATGACGAATTGTGCTGGCCTTTTTCTTCTACCAAAAATGAAGAAATCTAGAAGCAAGATCTAACTAAAACACATACACACAGAATGCATAGATCAAGAATTATCAGAAAGCTATGAGGTTGAACGTTGACTACAACACAGATTAACTCAATCCTACCTAAGCCCCACTCCCTGAATCTACCCCCTGTACCTAACACAAGGGAAATAACTCTTCCACAATTTTGACAAACCTTTTAAAAACCACTACAGACAAGCACCCAGACATGATAAAAATATGAAATAAACTGCAAAAAAATCCTAGAAGACTTAAGTTTTATTTACATATAAAAATAAGAGTTGAAAAAAAAGAATTACTTGCTAAAAAAAATTTCAAACTGACCAAAAGCGAAAAAAAATCAAGAAAGAACACAAGAAGCCTTACAGGTAAGTCCAATTAGCACAATCCAGAGGAAGGAATCAATAATATAATAATACACAAAGTTCATAAACAGTCCAGTCCAATGTCAATAAATCCAGAATGAATAAAAAATATCCCCCTGCCCCAAAAGCTCATCAATCACACATGCACAATCATAATCTATCGATTATCAAAAGCGAAAAAAAAACAAAACAAGTCCACAAGAACACAATCCAGAGGAAGGAATCATTTATATATAATAGTACTAAGTTCAAACAGTCCAGGCCACAGTCAATAAATCCAAGAATGAATAAATATAATATATCTAACATCCCCCCACCTCATCAAAGTGAATAACCTAGGCCTTTCTGCGTTGTTTAGATCATCCAACGTCGTCCATTCAAGATTATGATGTAGATCTACTTCTCCTTCACCACTCCTCATCCTCATCATCTTCGTGTTCTCAACTACGAGATCGGCATCAATGTCCGATTCATTGTCTTGGCCAGGCATTGGTGGATCTACATTATCTTCATCTAAATTCAAAGTTAAAAGGATTATAATCGTGACAGTGTAGGTCTCCGTCATCCGTTACATTACGGAACAAATTCAACAGGTCGTCTATTGTAAAGCGCGAGGTCGATTTTGGTAGAAAAAATTGCGTGTAAATTTAAGCGAGGATAGCTTCGCAATGAAGCAACGTAAAAACGAAAGGAAAAGCCCTAAAAATACCCGGATATGGCACCTACAACGGAAGTCTCGTGAAATTATAATTGAACGAGATTTCCGGTATTTATAAAGGTTTGAAATAACGAAAGCGAAAGTGCTCGTCACTGGGCGACTATGGGCGATCTAGGTAGGCGCATGGCTCTAGCGAACGGGCGACTACGGGTGCTGTAGGTGGGATTGAGTTAAGGGACCCAAAAAAATATATGAAAAAAAGACAAAGCAAAGAAGAAAAATAAAAGAAGTGGGTGCGGGAAGGCAAAGACGTACATTGTACGCTCTTTTAGACTTCATGACATCCACAACAAGCACATACAAACACACACATCACACACATGAATCATCTTCAGATCACTTCCCTTTGTTGTTGATTGGAGCCTGAGCCTAGCATTTCTACAGACATAACCTTATTACTGGTTGCTTGTACTTCACGCATATTGCAAGTTGAGCTATGGCAGTGTAAAAGAATGTGCGGCTTCAAAGTTCACTTGATGGGTAATCTTACACTTGTCACTGAAGTCTATGACATATTTCCAATAAGAAATTTAATACTCGCTTCTTGGTCTAAGCACTGTAAAAACATGATTTCGACATCGAACAATTTCTTCTCATTGTCTATTGGTTCCCTTATTTAGTCTTTGCCTTTCGAATAAAATGTTACATAGTGAAATGTCATGGACAATGCACGGCTATGGTGAGAGGGTGGGTCTATAGCCTTGCAGCCACATGCTATCTGATGTCACTGACAGTTATGTGTATTTTTCAAACCGGAATTAAACAGGACAACTACCATCATTCATAATGAAAACACATTGAAACTAAAGAGAAAATAACACACTTTATCATTGTCAAATTTTTATTATTGCTCAGTGAAGTTAACCAAATCTAGCAAAATAAAGGCTTGCTGGCCTGCTCACAGTCACAAGCAGGTTTGGAGTACCAGGAGGGAAGTCCATAGTTGGGTATAGCCCTTATTTTTAACATCTATCACCACCCCTGGCACATTAACTTTTGCTCACTAGCGATATTTAAATAATGTACCTCCCCAGTACTTATATAATATATGTCAGTGAATGAATTACAAATTTCCTTGCAAAGACATAGTATCATTCTAAACTGAGTTGCATGCATCAGAAAAACAGTAGCAGATCTAAGACATCAACATACATAAATCTTAGACAACAATACTAATGCAGTTGAATTCATTAGTTTTTACAGAGATATAAAGAAATAATATTGTGGGGTCAAAAGTGATAAAATAACAGAACAAAACAAAACAAAAAGCACCTGAAAAACACGATGTTTGCCATAAATCTAAGTCTTTTACACACAAAATATACGGCAATAAGATGTATGTCATACGTCTTTAGAATCTTCACAGTTTTTATGCTTGAGAACTACAAAACAAACGATTAACTCCGCTGCATGATTATTCAGACTCATTAAGACATTTTAAAAAGAAACAGTAAACACTAGCAAGTAAACACAACCGTGTGACTCAGGTCCTCCACGGGTCATCAACGAAGCCGCCACTGTCATGCTTCGACTCGATGCCATTCGGATGTGTAGGCTCCCATTTGTTTTATTGGTGTGATGAAAAAGTGTCTAACTTACCCGTCTGGTGTGTGAATCA